>OZJO01008134.1:0-14382 GCA_900406225.1 Acrobeloides nanus
AATGCCATGCCTTGTTAATTCATGAAACATTTAAATAAATAAAGCAAATTTTCAAAAAAAGAGTGAAATAATGTTATTGATAAGTTGAAATTGTGACTTTAATTTTATTGTTCGTGTGGTGTAGTGGTAAACGCTCGAGCTTTTTAGAAACCAATATCGAGCCCGCCTGGGTTGATATTTTTTGCACATTTTTGCACTTTATTTTTTAAAAATTTTTAATCCAAAAAATACAACTCTCTGAAATTTTGGGGTAAAAACGAATAAATATGTGTTTCTTATATATTTTTTCTGCATCTAATGATGTTGAAATTATTCAAAATTTCGAGAACACACTTGGTGACTATTCCTTGTTAGTCTTTTTATAAAAATTTTTTGTATTTATAAAATATTAACAAGTTATTGTCTAATCTTATACATAAAAAAGACCTCATCAAAAAATCTTTTACTGTTCCTAAGATACAAACAAAAATGTAACGTTTAGTCTTAGAAATAGCAACCTGTTGTATAATTTTGCTAATACAGGGTGAGCCAAAAAAACCGTACTTTTGCGTTTTTTGACGAAAAATGTTCAAAAATCGCATGAAAATATCCCTTATAAGTGATTTTTGAAAAAAAATTTTTGAAAAGTTTTCACCAAAAAAACTCACAAGTACGGTTTTTTTTACTCACCCTGTAATAATGGAAGTAAAATGATTTTAAAAATTTAATTTCTTCATACTATAGTTGGTTTTGAAGTCTTTTTGTGTTGTTAAATTGAATCATTTTTGCCTTTGTGATTTTGAATAACCATAGAGTTCAAAAATCTTCATTCTACGACAAAATGCTAGTTCAATCGCCATTCATTGACGTTTGAAGCTAAAAAGTCATTAAATTTTCCTCTATAATTAGGTATATAGAAAAGAAATTTGTTCTAGTTATTCATTTTAGGTTGAGAGCTTTTGCCTGCTCAATTTAGAGGAAAAATATATCTCAGGAGAACATATAGGAGTGTAGGAATTAAAATATTTCGAAGTTAGCAACTATCATCCGTAATTGGACATTTTAAAAAATTGCTTTAAAAAAATTTTTAGAATTTTTTTCCTCAATTGACTTTTTATATTGGGTTGTAGCATAATTTTTGGGCTTTTGAAAAAATCGAAATTCAAAAAGTTCTCAAAATCGGCTGATTTTTTCTACTCGGGGGTTTTTCGACATGAGGAACTCGAATCTGCAGAAATTTGTTGATTTTAACCACAGGAAGATACTCTTGGTACTCTTACTTTTTTCTCTATTATTTTTTTACTTTGAAATTTGTGTAAAATCGGGGGAAAAAGTAATAGTGCCTAAAATCGTTTAAACTCGCTCCGTTTTTTGATCTGACTTAACCATACTGAGATACGGGGGAGGGGTTTGCTTTGCAAAAAATATAGGGTAAATTTCAAAAAATCATAACTCCCAAACCATAGCTCCATATGAAATGGTTTTGGCGTCGTTGGATTCCTCATGACTTCTACTACATTTTTCATATATATGATCCGTTCAAACTGATATGGTTTAGAAGATAGAGCGATTTTTTCGATTTTTAAGACGCTTAAAAGTTACTTTTTTTGCTCTATATTCCCAGTGGTTGGCGAGCGCCATTTAATCATTGGCCCTAAATTTAGCTATTGTTACCAGCATTTCAATGATACCATGATCGAGGCAAATCTGGGAACCGCACGGATCGAAATAATATTGAATATCATTTTAGGAATATCGCCAACAAAAAACGAATCAACTTCCATTGTTTCACAAGAAATATGTAATAAATTTTATGAGTATGCTAATTCAGCGAACGAACGAGAACTTGGTCCTCCACGCACAAAATATAGCTTACACAAAATATACAGGATGGACCAAAAAAAGTGGCTTTTTGCAATTGTTTGGCACCCCGTATATCAGTATGGTTAAGTCAGATCAAAAAATGGACTCCTTGCAATTGGTTTTAGTAAAAGCATAACTTTTGATAGGGAACGAATTGGAAAATGGTTTTGGTGTCGTTGAATTGCTGGAAGCATGCGCTATATTTTGGTATATAAACTTTATAGGTTTTTTTTTGTTTCTTTGTTGAGATATGCTTAAATCTTTATCAATAACCTTAATTATTAGCATCGCACGTATTCACAAGCAAATTTTGACCCTTTTATGATGGTTTTCAACAAATATTTACTTTATAAGTATTGTAGCTGGAATGCTCAGCTATTTTTTGGTATATTGATCATGCCACAAAAACTAGATTTTCATGCCTCTACGGTTAAATAAAACAAGGAAATATGCAAATTTCAACTATCATAAAGTTTATATACCAAAATGTTGCGCGTGCTTCCAGCAATTCAATAACACCAAAACCATTTTCTAATTCGTTCCTTAACAAAAGTTAGGCTTATTTTACTAAAATCAATTTTTCACCAAAACACGTGTTTAGTCATTTGAATTTTCGACTATAGAAAAGCATCTCAAAATTTTTTCTTTATGAAATTCGTATTCAGCATGCCTGAAAACACTAAAATATACACCTCCCTGAGGCCGGCTTGGGAGTGATAAATTTTTCTTTTCCGGCGTTGGCTTATTTGACGTACTTTCGAAGTCCTCGGCGAATGTATCAATTGCCTTGTCTCGCTTCTGGTAGAAGTTTTCAAGATTAGCCTTCGCTCTGGGTCGCACCAATTCGTTGTTGAAAAAATGGAAAGATAGAAAGGTAATTGATAAACTCTCGAATTCGTCATTTATTCTATCTAAGAACATGTATTCTAGTCTGTAGAAAAAAGTTCGAAAATTTAATACAAGCCTGAAATTTTGTTACGTCATGAATAGATTATAAGTTTCATTAAAAATCTATTTTTTATAGAGCAGGCAATTCTTGGAATGCCCTAACACTTTATTAGTGCATTCGAACGAAGGGCGAAATATTCGGCCATTGTTATTTTAAAAGATATTACTTTTCTCGATTTTAATTTACTTCCGGATTATTCATCCATGCATTTTTTGGACGCNGGCAAAATATTCGGCCATTGTTATTTTAAAAGATATTACTTTTCTCGATTTTAATTTACTTCCGGATTATTCATCCATGCATTTTTTGGACGCCTTACTAGTTTCTGACGAATTCATAAATTATTTATTTTAACATCTCGTCCTTCACACGGGTGTTGATTTTGATTAGCTTTTTTCTTTAAACAATTTATTATTGATCTAGGATTTCATATGAAACATTAAGAGACGCTTTTTCGAGGTGTTGAAGGTCGAGGCGACAAGCCTTTAAAGGGGTGCATTTTTGCGACCATTTAGGAGAAAATTTTTTTTAAAATTGGCCCTATTGGGGGTAATTTGATGCAAGAAATCGATTGCACGCACTCTCGACGCGTAAAAACGCCATCTTGACCAAGTTTTCGTGAAAATTGCCTTTTTTCATCACGAAACAAGATGAAAAAAAGCGAAAAAATAGGCAATTTTTCGCTAAAACTTGGTCAAGATGGTATTTTTACGCTTCCTGAGTACGTGCAATCGAATTCTCGCATCAAATTACCCCCAATAGGGCCAGTTTTACAAAAATTGTTCTCTTAAATGGTCGCAAAATGTACCTCATTTAAAGAGCGCGCTTTGAAACAGCGCTATATTTAAGAAGGTGAAGAGAAAACATTTTTTTAAAGTTTTCGACGAAAATCTCAATTGAAGGAAAATACTTTTCAAAACAAACCATGATTTTGAATAACTCTTACTAGTTTTAAAAAAAATTTTCAACTTAGCAACTTTGTCACCTCCCCTTAAATAGGTTGAAAAAATGAAGTTTTCCAGAATTTTTCAAAAATTAGTAAGAGTTGTTCAGAATCATGGTTTACATCGATCTATAACATTTTTTCGGTTCAATACGAATATTTTCATGTTTTTTTCCTTAGCTGAAATTTCAAAAAATAGCTGAAAAACGGAGTTACTCAACTTGCTGAGGTGAAAAGTATTTTTCTTCAATCGAGATTTTGTCTGAAACTTTAAAAAATGTTTTCTCGTCATCTTCTTAAATATTATTGATGTTTCGAAGCGTGCTCTAAGCTTTAAAGGCTTGTCGCCTCGACTTTCGACACCTCAAAAAAGCGTCCCTTAAATTTATGTAAATTATTTTACGATGATAGAAACTATTGGTCAATTTCATAGGGAATCCCTATTAGAAGACGATATGTAGAAATAGTAGTATGGTCGACAGACCAATTTCATTTACGGTTTTTTTGCACTTTTCGATATTACAGCGACCGTTATATTAGTATCAATTATTAACATACGGATTAGATTTACAGATTTCTTTTATCGGACAAATTTTACCGACAAAATTTTCATGACAAATTTTACCTACACGCGGTTTTTGCTCAATATTGCGACACCCGTACCCCGGAATTGCCAGAAAATTTTGCTGCTTTTCCGGATTTTGCTTGCAGACAAATTGTTATTCACCAATTTTTCCGGATACAAATTTTTCTGGGCAATTTTTGCCGGACACAAATTGCGGACAAAATTTTCCGGACACAAAGTGCCGCCAAATTTTACCAGACAATTTTCGCCGGACAATATTTGCCAACAAATTTTTTCAGACACAAATTGCCGACCATTTTTCCAGACACAAAGTGCCGCCAAATTTAAAAAAAAACGGCTTAATCTCCGAAAAAAAATTTTTCGGAGATTAAGCCGTAAAAAATTCCCCCCTCTCCTTTAAGGGAATTTGCCAATATAAACTTTGATGACCAAATCGCAGAAGAGAAAAAATCAACCTTCGTTCTAAATCGTTCAATTAGAAAAGTGGCTTCAAAGATGTCACGAATGTGGTCGTCTCCCTGAAGGGGGGGGGGGAAGGGGAGTGGATATAGAACTGGATCACCCAGAAATATCAACTGGATTCAAACGGGTAAAATCCGGATACAAAAAAGCGCAAACTCCATCTTTTTTAGGTACCTTTAACATGGGGTACCCCGATAGGGCATCATGAAAATTTTTTCGAAACTTGCGCCAATCGATTTCTTGTGCTCGAAAACCTCCGAGCATCAAAAAATCAGCTAATTTGGAGAAAAAAATTTTTTCGAGAAGCGTACTGGGCGTGCATCCCCTCTAGTTCATTTTTATTTTTTCGCTAACCAACCTTTCATTTCCTTTGGTTATTTGATAAATGTTTATTTTATAGCCTGAAGAAGGCTTTAGAGCCGGAAATGCCACTAAATAAAGAATTATTTATTCTCCTTCGAAAGTGGACTTGGTCTACCAACCATAATACTTTTTTATACATATGGCTAAAACTTGTGTAGCGAAGTGTGTTAAATGGTTATTTTGGTTTTCTCATTCCGTGAACTTGGTTATGGATTTAATTTTAATTCGTGTTTTAAAAGAGAATGTCAAGTCTGTTCGGATAGAATATCAAAATTACATAAAAATTTTCCAAGTTAAGAAGTTTGATCACAATTAATTGATCAAAATGAAATTTCGATAAAATTTATCCAATCCGTTTAAAATTTCACAAATTCTATTTTAAGCAAAAACAAAGAAATTTTGGGAGCTAGTTCACTTGTTGGGAGGCACTCATCGTCAAAAAGTCGAAATTTTTCTCTCTTTTAAAATCAGTCGAAAACATCCTATTAGGGGTATTTTTAAGCGAGAAACACATTGGTGATGTTATTTGAACTACCGTAATTAATATAAAATACGCCCCGGGGCGTTAATTTTTCAACCCCTTAGAGGGGGGAGGCAATATTTAGAGGGGGCTAACTCCCCCCCCCCCCCCCCCCCCCAGCGACATAAAGTGGGTTTTATTTGGAGGGGGGGGGGGGAAATTTTCACAAATTTACCTTAGTTTCCCCTATGTTTTTTTTCAAAAATTTTCCAAATTTTTGGGCAAAAACATAAGGAGAGACTCTTATGATTTTTTCGATTTTTTAAAAAATTTACAAAAACACCTTGATCCCCCTATGTTTTTCTGAAATTTTTCCAAAAATTTGGGAAAAAACATAAGGGGGAACCATTAGGAAAAAATTTTCATTTTTTCAGATTTGGGGGGGGGGAAGCTTCCCCCCCCCTTCTTTGCGCCGCTGTCCCCCCCCCTTTCCAGGGTGTTGAAAAATCAACCACCCCCCAGATATGCCCGAAACCATTAAAAATGCACAACAAATCTAAAACTTAAGCGAATAGCGTTTTTTATCATGTTTTTTCTCTTTTCTTTTCTTAAAGGGGGTGCACGCCTAGTACGCTTCTCGAAAAAAAAGTTTTCTCCAAATTGGCTGATTTTTGGTACTCGGGGGTTTTCGGGCACGAAAAATCGATAAGTCCCGAAGTCCAAAAAATTTTCATGACCCTCTACGAAAAAATTAATTTTTTAACAAAATTGAGGCGGACCACCTCATGAACCCCGCCGAATATATGAGGTGGTCCATAAAAATTGGGTGTCAGAAGACTACCTCAAGCTAAATAAATTTTCAGATAAAAAAATTATATTCTGCCCAAATTTTCCCGCTAAAATGCGACCACAGCTTTTTCTTGATTCCAAGAAGCGTTCTCATGCTTTAAGAATGCGAAATTCGGATTCCCCACATAAAATTGCCCCTAAAGGGATCATTTCTCGCGAAAAACATTCTTAAAAAATTTCACATTGCTAATCTCTCCTAGCTCCGAAGATTCTGAATAAATTTTTCCGTATGAGGGTTTCAGAAGCGTTTTCTCGCTTTGGGAATGCGTGCAATCGATTTCTCGCACAAAATTATCCCTAGAGGATAATTTTCCTGCAAAAATTTTGGTAAAAAAATTCTTTTGGAGATAGGCTCGCAATCGACACTCCCTTTAAGATTAATTCGTTTATTATTGCTCGAACATAAAAGAAACGCTTGTTCGTGAGAAAGCAATTTTTTCATGCACTTTATTCATGTCACGGTGACATTAATTAAAATTCGCGTACGAAATCATTGATTTTTATGTAACAATGCTTACGTTTTATTTTTTTTATAAGATGCCATTTAAATTTTTATTATTTCTTTTTATAAAATTTTTTGCATTTATAAAATATTAACAAGTTTTTGAATTATAATAACAAGGCGTTTGACGAAAAAGGTTTTTTGAATATGTCTAAATTGAATATGTCAAATTGAATATGTCTGAAAATTGCTTTTATTCGTTTTGGCTACTATTAGTCCCATAAATTGAGGATAGATCGAACATCAAAAACACAGACGCCTAAAAAAATGCATGATTCGATATATCCAGAAATAAAATATGTTTTCAAAATGAGAAAATCCCATTCAAAAATTGTTTTCACCTGAAGAGTCGTTAAAAAATATTTCACAAAAAATTCTGCAGTTTTCTCACGTTGCTTAACTTGCCAGATCGGATGGGATCGCTCTTTACAGGGGTCGGGAAACTTTTTTGGAATTGTGGCTGGAAACAGACTCTAAAAGAATCAGCAGACTTGGCACCCCTGGTGTTATTTCTAACAAGGGAAACATCTCAGTTCGGAGTGGGATTCGAACTCGCACCTTTTAGATGAAAGGCAACTGCCTTAGCCACTTCGCTATCGCTCCGAAAATTTAAGAGAAGCAAAAAATCAATATCACCTAAATGTATAAAATATTGAAGTTTGCAAGTTAATTTGCTGTAAAACGTGTGCAGCGTATCAGCTAATTCATTCAAATTTTAACAAGTTGAGGATGCTCTATAAGAATATCTAGGACTTTTTCGAAATTTTCACCATCAAGCGGGATGGTTCCTTTGTAAGATTGAACATTACATTTTTGAGTACTGACAGTTGCGATGGTACTGATAGTGATGTAACCAGAAATTTCGGTTACGTTCGGAAGGGGGCACATTACCTTGGTCCCCCAAGGTGATTTTTTCAGAATTTTTCAAAAAATCATAAAGTCTGGGCTTAGACCTAGACTTAAGCTTAGGCCTAAACTTAAGCCTAGGTCTAAGCCTAAGCCTAGACTTAGAACTAAGCTTAAGCCTAAGCCTAGGCTTAGACCTAGGTTTAGACCTAGGCTTAAGCTTAGGCCTAAGCCTAGCTAGGTCTAAGCCTAAATGCCTAGGCAGAGCTAAGAATCTCAGTTTTGCCTAGGCATCTCTGAGATGCCGAATTTTTAGTTCTGCCGGTAACATATATAAAAAAAGCAAAAAAATAAAAATATTCAAAAAATTTGGACCTTGTGGGGATCGAACCCGGGCTCGAAAAATGAAATCTTGCTTGCCTATCCACTGCGCCAAGCTTGCTTTTATTTTAAGCCATACTAATTTTGATAAGTAGAAAGCGATTAAAAATTAATCATACAAATGCTATTTTTACGACCATCGCTATTTCAGGAGGAAAAATTGGATGCATTAGATGTTTATCTATGTACTATAACGTCATTAAAAAATATTATTGGTCAAAATCTAATACCAAGTTGAGGATGTCTACTGTTAGAAATAACATCCTGTATAATTTTTCTAATAATAGCGGAAGTAAAATTTACTTCAATGATTTTAAAAATTTAATTTCTTCACACTATAATTTGTCTGAAATCTTTCTTTTTTGTGTTGTTAAATTTAATTATTTGTGCCTTTGTGATTTTGAATAACTACCTTAGAGTTCAAAAATCTTCATTCTACACACAATGCTAGTTCCGTCGCTATTCATTGACGTTTGAGGCTAAAAAGTCATTAAATTTTTCTCTCTAATTAGTCATATAGGAAAAAAATTTGTTCTAGATATTCACTTTAGGTTGAGAGCATTTGTCTGATCAATTTTGAGAAACAATATCTCAAGAGAATATATAGGAGTGTAGAAACTAAAATATTTCGAAGTTGGAGACTATCATCCGTAATTGGACATTTAAAAAATTGCTCTAAAAAATTTTTTAGAATTTTTTAATCAATTGACTTGTTGGAGCTATTACATCTGGGGCGCACTTAAAGGGGGTAACAATCGGAGCCCGCTCTCCGAAAAAAATTTTTTTCTGAAATTTAAAAAAAAAATGACCTTTCTGGGGGTAATTTTATGCGAGAAATCGATTCCACGCATTCCCGAAGCATAAAAACGCTTCCTTGACCCTGATTCAGGGAATGGGTGGGTGTATTGAAGCGAAAATTACAAATTTTCGGATTTTTATGAGAAAATCGTCGATTCTTAGGTTTTTCTAGGCGGGGAATCGACTCCCGAACCATGAAGCGCTTCCTTGACCATGTTTCAGGGACTGTAAATGCTTTCTTTAGCTATTTTATTCAAAATTTTGGATTTTTTAGTATCGTTTATCTTGGGTTTTCTTATAAAAATCCGAAAATGTTTGATACACCCACCCCATTCCCTGACTCAGAGAAGCATTTTCGCGATTCGGTAATGCGCACACTCGATTCCTCGCATAGAAAAATCCCACATAGGAGTCATTTTTGTAAAGATTCCATTCAAATAGCAAAAGCCCGAAAGTTAGGGTACAGCCCAATACTAAAAATTGAATTATTTTTGAGCAGGGGATCAAAATCGACTCGATCTGTGGGCTCTAGCAAAATTAGAAACTCAAAATTGAAAACGCTTGATATTCAGGCAATTCCAACAATGAAACTTTCAACAATTGTTTAAAATTTTCCCACGCATACGACCACACAGGGGGTGTTGTTGTTGAAAGTTTTCATGGTTGGAATTGCCTGAATATCGAGCGCTTCTAATTTTTCTAGAGCCTCGGAAAAATCTCAACATTCGACGGAAGTTTGAAAGTTATCGAAAATTTCGATAGTTAGATTTGCCTGAATTGCAAGAATCGTTTCAATAAACGAATTTCCTTGCAAGTCAGGCATTGCGTTTCCAATTTTGCGTCTCCAATTTTCCAGCACTATAACTTTCGTCACGTTTCATGTTCGCCACGACAACTTTCGCCACGTAACTTTTGCCATGTTCGTGTCAATATACATATTTATTGCAAATCAAGCAACTTAATTATTCTGAAATTTGTTTATTGACACGAAAGTGGCGAAAGTTAGCGTGACGAGATTTGTAGCGAAAGTTAAGTGCCAAAATATTTTAGTTTCTCTTATATTAACGTATGTTTGAATTCCATTGAGATAGTTTTTTTAAATAACTTTTTATAGGATGTGCTAAAATAACTTCCGCATTTTTATCACAACATTTCATCTATAGATTCATCATATGAAAACCGCTTATACAGGGTGATCCAGATGAATACACAATGAAATAAAATTCGAAATCTCGGCATAGGAAAAAGATTTTCATATGCGGTTGTTTGCAAGTTGCTAATCACTTGACCAACTTTATTTTAAAAATATTTTCATGATTTTTGAATAAGTCTGTATATTAAAACGAAAACCTGGATTTTTTTCCTTGTGGAATTTTCAAAAAATAACAACGCCATCTTGTAGAGCGCATCGAAAAACGTTAGTACCCCAATTTGTGTAAAAATCGAAGATACCCTTTTCGAGAAAATTCAATTCAAAGTTGTGGCCGAAAATTGCATATTTTACCGTTAATTTATGCAAATGTCAGCCATTTTTAGCAAACGTTGAATTGAATTTTCTCGAAAAGGGTATCTTCGATTTTCACAAAAATTGGGGTACTCCCGTTTTTCGATGCGCGCTCTACAAGATGGCGTTGTTATTTTTTGAAAATTCCACAAGGAAAAAAATTCAGGTTTTCGCTTCAATATACAGACTTATTCAAAAATCATGAAAATATTTTTAAAGAGGGCGTGTGAATCCTGTCCGTATCGGGTCAAAAAAAATTTCTTGATTTTGTCGAACGAAACTCATCTATTTCCGAGATTTCGAATTTTATATTATTATATATTCATATGGATCACCCTGTATGACTTTTAAAGTTTAAATTTTTCAATTTAAAAGACATATAGCCCAAGTCATATGGATTTATAGATCAGAAGCTATGATAAAAAAAACGCGATTGTAGCCAACTTTAAAAATAAAAGGTCAATTTATTTTAGTTAACTATAAAAAATGCTAAAATATTAAGTTTAACAATGATATGTACAGGAGATTTGGAATTATTCGACTTAAATGATAATATTACCTACACTTTCCTAGAAACCTTCGTTTCAATCTCTAAGTAAGTTCGATTTAAAAAAACTTAATTTTTAACTTGAATATCTCAATAATATAGGATGTATAAAAAAGCCGGAATTTAGGCGATTTTTTCATATTTTTTCGAGTGAAAATTTTTTTCAAAAATGACCCTATTAGGGCTAATTTTATGCGGGGAACCAATTGCGCGCATTTCCAATGCTTTCTTGACCCTGAATCAGAGAATCGAAGTGTGTGTATTGAAGCGAAAATCGAAAATTTTTAGATTTTCTACCTGAAAATGACTTTTGGGGGGTAAATTTATGCGGGGAATTGATTGCGCGCATTTCCGAAACTTGAAAACGCTTCCCTTATTCAGTGAATCAGGGTGTGTGTATTGAAGCGATGACCAATTTTTGCTATAATACATCAATTTTTCTTTGATTCAGAATCAGGGAAGCGCTCATACGTTTTCTTAACCATTTCATTATTTTTATCAAGTGTTTGCTCATAAAGAAAATTTGAGAATTTCTCACTAATCAAATAAATACGCTCAGAAAGTTTGAATATAATATTATACCGATTCCCAACAAACGTTGGCAATTTCGCTTTATCATTACCAGAACTAGTAGCATAAGGAATCCATTCGGTCAGAACGTTGCCATGTTTAGCACTTGTCTGATGACTCAACAACGAACATGAATTTCGAATAAGCAACAAAGCTTTTAAGCTTCGGGAATGCGCGCAATCGATTCCCCGCATAAATTTACCCCCAGAAAGATCATTTTCAGGCAAAAAATCCAAAAAGTTTATCTTTTCACTTCAATACACACACTCTGATCCCTGATTCAGGTTCAGGGAAGCGTTTTCCAGCTTCAGAAATGTGCGAAATCGATTCCCCGCATAAAATTAGCCCTAATAGGGTCATTTTTGAAAAAAATTTTGCATGAAAAAATCGCCCAAATTCCGATTTTATACATCCTGTTGATAAATTATTTTCTCAACATGAATGGTACTTTTTGCTATCCTTATTTCTTAATTTTTAGTGCCTATAGCGAATGGCATAAATTTATTGTCGTTCCAATATGTTTATTAGGCTCTATAACAAATACTTTACATTTATTTGTTTTAACAAGACCGAATATGAAAATTTCCAGCGTCAATCAATTGGTAAGTTATTCACGGTTGTGGGACACTTGTTGTTCTCGACGTTACTTGTACCCAATGAAAACTTGGGAACTAGTATCGATTAGGTATCCCACTGAACGTTAAAAGAAAATTTTTTCATCATCTGGAATTGACCCCTTTAGGGGTAATTTTATTGGGGGAATCCGAATTTCACATTTCCGAGACCTGAAAATCTTTCCCCGAATCAATAAAAGGCTATTTATATGACATAGGACTACATTTTTATCAAGAATCATATGCCATACGTCACATAAATAGCCTCTTCTTGATTCGGGGAAAGATTTTCAGGTCTCGGAAATGTGAAATTCAGATTCCCCACATAAAATTACCCCTAAAGGAGTCAATTTCAGATGATGAAAAATTTTTTTCGAAAATTTTCACGTTCAGTGGGAACCTAATCGATACTAGTTCCGACTTGTTCCCCATGGATACTCGTACTCAAATAAAATTTATATAAAAAATCCTTAGGGTCTACGAAAAAAACTAAAAAGCTAGAAAGATTCCTTACCCCCAACTTATTCATTAAAACTACCGTGAGATTCTTTCTTCTTTTGGCTAATGACTCGTTTCTGCGTCTCTCCAAAAAACCTTATATTTCGAAGAATTGTAACATAGTACATTTTCCGAAATTTTGTTTCTTCCCACTTCGAGCTATCCTTGTACAGTGTCTAAAACTCTTAAAGTGCAATAATATTTTTGTATTGCATGCACTGGAAAAAAACCGACAGCTTAGCCATTTTTGCTTAGTTTTTTGAAGTTTTTTTAACAATAAGATTCTTCTTGTTCGCCTTCATAATGTCTTCGACTACAACGACAACTCTACAAATCTTGACAGAAATGTCAAGTTTCGAAACATCAAACGACCCTTTTATCTATAATTTTAGATCAGCCTTGTTGCCATCTGTGACATCTTTACTATGATTTCTTATACCATATATGAAACTCAATTTGATTTTTCCTTAAGCCCCACAGAGCCAGAGATGGGATTTTCGTTGCAATGGGTAATATTTGCTATCACGCATGGCGTTCTAAGTGTGGCATTGCATTCAATCACTTTATATCTATGGGTAGCTACCGCATATGTTCGATTTAAATCCATTCGGGATATCCACAAACAAGGATATCATTTAAATGACCAAAATTATGTGTGGTAAGTCAATATTAGCAGTAGTACGTTGAAATGTTTTTTCAATTTAGCTACATCTTTGTTATTATTGTGATAGTCATAGCATTTTTATGCATACCTTCTATACTTATACATGACATAATAGTTGTTGGAAAAAGTGATGAGAAAACTTTTTACACTATTGGTATTTCTGGGTTAGCTGCCAACAACAATTGTTTTGTATTCAAATTAAACTTATGGTTAACAGGAATCTTTTTCAAAGTACGAAAGAATAGCATACATATACATAGGGGGGATGGTCCCCCCATCATCCATCACAAGTGGGCAAACAAAGCGGGAGAGGGGAGTCTGGTGCTGGGTTGGGTTGGGTCCCTAAAATTTTCAAAAATTTGCTTTGTTCCCCTTATGTTTTTTTCGAAAATTTTGGTCAAAAGGGGACCAAAAAAAGAACCAACCCGGCCACTCTATGCCGGGTTGGTCCTATTTTTGACCTTTTTGACAGATTGGTTAGGGGGGGGAGACTCTCCCCCCCCCCGTTGGCCATGTGTGTCACCCACCCATGGGAAATTTTTTCAATTGTTGGACAATTATTCAAAAATTCTGGGTTTGGATTTTCTGACATTGTTGCTGATGAATTTGTTGTCAGTTCTTTCAAAAATTGCGGATTTGCATTTTTTGAAATTGTAGAAAAATTTTGATCTTCAACGGGTTGTTGAAAAGCAGACTTTTTGGGAATAGAATTTTGCATTTCAATGGCTTGTTGAAATTCAAAATTTAGGCCATTTCCTTCTGTAGAGCGGCGTCGTATTCTTTTTTTGAGAAAAAATCATATGAGGGACTAAGTTAATTTTGAAAAAATTTTATCTACTCATCCAAGCAAACGAAAAACATCACAAAAATCATATACCCACCCTCCCAGGTGTCCTCCCCCTATTGGATATGTATGAAATATAGTTTAAAAAATCGAATTGAGTCCATCTTTTAGGCAATTCCATCAATTTTATTGGTAATATTTACCATAGCTTTATTTACCG
>OZJO01008139.1:0-47300 GCA_900406225.1 Acrobeloides nanus
CCTCTTAAAGAAATGAACACAACTTTACGCGAATTCGAGAATTCGATTACAAGGTAAGTTATCGTTTTTGAGAAACCCCATGGTTTTTCATCATTTTGCAAAAAACCGTATGAGAAAGTATTTTTTCTATCAAAAGATAATGAATTTTTAAATCGTGATAATTCATTGAAACACTCTGTACAAAATTGATCCTTATGATCTCAGGAATTCAATGAGTTATAACTAAAAGCAACAGGTATGAAATTGATTAACCCCTCAAGAAAATTTTGTGGACAGTTTGATAAGAGGCCACCAGTCGGTCCCTCATGCACAAATTTTTCGAGTGGAATGACCCTTAGTCCTTACAAAAAATGCATTACCAAACCACGACTTGGCCTAGGTGATGTACAGGGCTTAAACAATCCCCATACCTCTCCCTTTTTGCATGTGCATGCTATAGATTTTAAAGATGGAGCGGAAGCACAAGCCCTGCATAAAGGGCATGAAAAAATGTCAGTAATATGAACAGTACTTTCAGATTTCTCAGGAAGGTCGTCCCCACCGAAATGAGAACGCAAAGCTCGGAAAGGCTCGTCACGCAACCGATTCTTTCGCTCTTTTGCATCACTTTTTTCGTTTGCGCTCATTCATTCTCTTTTCGCTTTTTTTCGTTTTTCGCTCGCCCCAAACGGGTCGATAGAGTTTGAATTTTCTGTTGTCCGATGATTTCGTTTCAATACACAAATTTTTTACTTCCTGATTTTGCCTGATTCAATTAGTGATATCAAATTTTTTTTAAATCGACTATATTTAGAAAGTTTCCGACAGTCTTTTGACTATAGAGCCCAGAACACACTAAAAATATAGTGCTTTTATATTTATGCCCATCAATGTATTAATGGAATTTTATGTTCTTATGCTAATGTAAACCTTTTCAGTTTATGGGTCGCCAAAAAGGATTTTGTGGCAAAGATTAAAGGTAGGGTTCCAGATTTCAACGTTACAATCTGGCGAAATCCTATCAATACACAAAGGTTTTGATAAAAAGTGATGTTCTACAAAGTTAGTTCCTCATGATCTCAGAAACAACTTTATAGAACACCACTTTTCATGAAACCCTTTGTAGATTGATAGGTTCACCAAATTGTAATGTTGAATTCTGGCAACTCTAATTAAAGGTCATTTCTTGGGAATATGTGAGAACAGCTTGAGTCCTTACTACAAATGTATCAACTTTATGGATGAAGCTATTACTGGATGTCGGCAAAGGACTTTTGAGCTTCTATGCAAGCCAGTCGTTGCAGCGAAGAAGGTAGAGTGGTAACAGATAAGCCACTTTAAAAAATGTTGTTGAAATAACGCTTTAAGGGCAATTTTATAACTTTAATGCCTTAATTTTTTGTTATTTAGATTTGTGAAACTGCTCGTTTTCTTGAACAAATTTGTGAGTTTCCTAAAGCAATGAAAGAGAAGGTCAAAGATGGCGCCACTCTCTTTATGCAAAGCCACTTGAATAAATTCATAAGTGAAACTTATCGAAATATGATTGTAGATCTATTGAATGTGAGTTATTTTAAATTTATTTGTTTTATAATTGATTTTTTAATATCAATTAGAGATGGAATTTTTTCGGAAAAAAACCGATTTTTTCCAGGTTTTACTGGAAAAATCTATGTACAAGCACCACAATGTAAAAATTTCCTCTATATGAGGAAATTTTTGAGATTCTAGAAATCAAGATCTACAATTTTTGTAAAGATTACTTTTTGCCAAGACGTTCAAAAAACTGGAGAAAAATCAATTTGTTTTCATAAATGAGATTACAAATTATGATATTATCATAATTGGAATTTCCCTGATTTTCAATAAATTTTGTTTATTGACACGATTGATCAAACACTATAAAATTCAATCATTTCCATTTTTAGCGATTTTTCTTTAGTTTTTTGAAGTTTGGTAAAAAATATTCTTCACAAAAGTTTAGATCCTGATTTTTAGAATCTCATAAGAAAGAAATGTTTACAGTTTGGTGCTTATAAATAGATTTTTCCAAGGTAAAAAGATATTTTTTCGGAAAAAACCGAAAAAAATCTGGATTAATCAGATTTTGCAAAAATCTCAGCCCATCTCTATTATTAATCCTAGAGATGACAAAATCCCCAGGAATGGACTTACATAGTGGGCTCTTGGATGATTCGCAACGAATCTTCGAACAGGGCTTTTTTCAACATATAAAACGAAATTCATATGTGATACGTTGAAAATCGGCGTTGAAAAATCCTATAGCTATAATGTGAGCAAGTTATTTGGATAACGTAATTTGTGAATGACTTATATATGTTATCTTCAAGAAACTTATTTAGGGCACATCAAATGGCAAATTGGAATACCAGCATGATTTTAACGCCAAGACCGAATTCAAGTTTTCCATAAAGCCGCTGAAACAAGAGCTACAATCTTACAGTGACAAAATTTTTGGGTGGCTTGATATAGTTACTATAGTGCTTGGTTACATCACATACATTTTGCTTGCGCTGGCATTTATAAAGGTGTTTTTTTATACCTTTATAAACGTTTGCTTGATCTTCTGGTAGCCGATATCTGACCGGTTAATGTTGTAGATATAGTTGTGCAAGCTGAGATTATGACAGTCATAATCTTGTTGATTATCTGCATTTAACAGTATCCGAAATTCGCATAATACAAAAGATTATGACGTCATAAACACAACTCTAGGTAGATAGTAGTGATGCTTCGAAATCTGTTACATGTTTGTTGAGTTTCTACGAAACTTGTTACACTTAACGTTATCAGTGCCGCGAGTTGTGCCGCCGTTTTACAACGACGGCATGACCGACACAACTGCTAATGTTGTGCCGTAGTGCAACGTTACATATTTTCAACTTGTTCAACTGAATTTTGATTTTTTTTCGAAAATTTCTCAAACAACTTGTTACACACGATAGCTAAAAAAATTACTTAATCCGAGGCCAATAATAGCCACCCATAAGTGAAACAAGTTTCGTAGAATTTCAAAAACAGTTACATGTTTTGAAACATGTAACAGATTTCGAAGCATCACTAGTAGATAGTATAGGAATTCCCTAATTTAGGCTGTAAAATTTGCATATAAATACAACAAGAGGCTTGATACAGAAACGAATTATATCTACGATGAAGAAATGTTCAAGGCTGCTGATATCTTGAATGAACCTGTACATGGTTTTACAGTCTTGCCTCTTAACGAAACTGAACGTAAAGAAGTGAGTAGTTTCTGTAAATTTTTGGCACAACATTTTTCATTCATGTAGAAGGGCTTTTGAAAAAATCGGATTCTTGGAGATCGTTAGGAAGGTTTCTGTGCACTTCAATAGTGGAAGATTTGAAGCTACTTTGGCTCTTATACCCTAGGGACCGTCAGGGGTTTTCAGGACCCGCGTACAAAAAAGTGCCCATCTATTATTTTTGATGGAAATGTTCGGTTTTATCTATAGAACTATGTGTTACGAAAAAATTTTAAATCCTAATTGTCCCTCATTATGATTTTTCACCAAAAATTTCAATTTTTTTCACTAAAATAGGCCATTTTTTCATCAAAAAGCCAAAATTTTGGCAAATTTTCACCAAAAATTGTAAATTTCTGCGCATTTTCAGCTTAAAAACAAGCACTTAAAAAAATTTTTTGCTGTTTTTTCCTTTTTAGTAAGAATTTTTAACAAAAAATTTGCCGCGCGTTGACCAAAAAAAGTTGCCAAAAATTCTACACTTCAGCCCCCTCAGAAATTTTTTTCTGGCTACGTCCCTGTCGTCTTTTCTCATCATCTCCTACAACTTTAGTTTTAGATCACTCGATGTTGAAATCTAACGTTCCTGAGATCGTCTGTGCAAAAATTACACGTTTATTTTGTAGTAAAATGGCATTGTAATTTCTCTATTGTTTAGTTCGTAACGTTCACCAGCTTCAAACTAGCAGGGAAAAAAGAAAAAGGGAGTTTCAAGACGATTTTCCTCACATTCATTTTTCTTATCCCAACAATAATCCTGATAGTTATCGACTGTGGATCTTACTTCGTCTTCTTCAAAGGATACGAATTCATTCACAGCAATGAAACTCAGCTTCCAAAAATAGACTTTTACAAGCTCAATGTTAGTGGTGATGGATTTATTTCAGGTAAAAATGGTTGTATTTGCGGCACTTATTCAGAATGCCCCCTCCCCCTGTGGAGATCAAAAAAGAAAAGATACAAAAAACGCCCCTCCCTCATCCGGCAAACCAATAAATCGGTGTAGCTTCTTCCTGTTCAGTCTTCGGAAGGACTCATAAGCACTCGGAGATGTTCTGAAGCAATCAGATCAGGGCGAAGATCTCATTTTGGGCGCTCGGAGATCTCAGTCACGTCTTTATATAGCCTTCCTAAAATTCGCATATCTAAGAAAGGACACATTTTTTGTGTCCTTTCTTTTTTGATCTCCACAATAGGGGGCATTCCGAATAAGTGCCTTATTTGTCGATGATTTTTAAATATCATAAAAAATCTATAAGTGACTTGGAATTTCAAACATTTCTCGTTTGTGTTGTTGGCCACTATATTACAGAGTTATACATTTTAGTTATAAGTTTCAGAGCTTATGCGATCCATTCTGGCTAGCTTTCAACCAATGAGTGAGAAAACGGATGAATTTATATATCAGTAACACTTGAATGTTCTTAATCAATTAAAAGTTGTTTTTTAGAGTGAAACAATGCGTTCAAGAACCAGTAACTCTTTATTGCTTGCTTTTGGCCTATGAAACTTGCTTTTTAGAATCCACCAGCCTATGCGAGTATTTTATGGATTGCCAGATTTGCATTGATTGGTTTCATGCTTTGTTTCATTTCGGTTAGCTTTATCTTGGGTTCATCATCCGAATGCTGTCTCTAATACTTATTTTTTAAGCCATATGTCCAACGAATTGAGCACCTCATTGCCAGGCATTATTGGCCGAATCGATATCAACACCGGCAGCATCACCTGTATGAATTGATTTTGACCAAGCGCGCAAAAGTACTCCTTATTGAAGAAGGTACAAAGTTATAAAGAAATTGTTTATATGTATATAATTTGTTTATATAGGAGTTATTTGAACTGAACCCCAAACCATTTAGGCAATCTGATAGTTCAATCATATTTTGACTGAACATTTTTAGATAGGTTCAGCAACTTTTTTATATGTATTTTAGTATGTACAGTTTTGTTTTCTTTCTAATGTTTTTAATTGTATATAATAAAGTTTTCTCTATACTCTAGAAAATATTGGTCATTTTACCAAATATATATATATGAATATTGGGAGCTAGTATAGTTGAAGCGTCACAACGTGAATTTTTTCTAAAATTTTGCGTGAATGAAGCATGAAAACAACTTTAAATAAAAAAGCTGTTTTTGAAACAATATGAACAAGAAAATCATGTTTTTTATAATATATCTGTGTTCTTCGGAATCTTCCGCAATTTTATCGTCATATAATGATCAACGATGGTATCTAGTTCGTCGATCCCGTCAATCCACACTCAAACCATCAAAAGTAAATGCAGTGCAAACATCAGGCGCAAATACGGCATCCACGACCGACAATATCAGACCATCTTTGGGAATTCAATTGAAGAGAGCGTCTTGGCCGACGAAATGAAGTCTTCTACAACTTGTGGGCACAAGTCGCAGCTCCACATCCATGTAACTATTGAAACTTCAACAAAAGCCTATAGTTTTCTTGTCCCAACGTCCCTCTTTAGGGCCAAATTTATTACAAGAATTGCAAGCTTATTATCATTGACCTTGGACTTAGACCTCAATTTTCTCGCCAACAACCACGGGGATGCCTTGCAAAAGTATAAATACACTCAAACTCGATTTAGTGACACGTTCCCTCCGATTCGATTTAGACCTCTCCCTGGTGGTGTCACTAAATCGACTGTTAAACTTCACATTGACGCTAGTCTTTAATCGAATGACAAATTTTTGTGAATAAATTATAAGCGAAAATAATTGTCTCAAAATCGAAATTTTCACCTGTTTTCTGAAAATATTTGAGTGAAAAGAGGCCGGAGCTATGGAAACAGTACTCATGTGACTAGGTTGATAGGCTGTTTTTATTTCAACTAAACTAGTTGTCGAAATTGTTTTCTAAATCAGTTAGCTGTTAATCTAGAAGATGAATACTACTGTTTGGACAATGAAAGTCGTTGAAAACAATCTCAATTGGAAAGTGCCTCATCGCGATCCTATTGTAATCATGGTATACCAGCTGGTTTTGTATATCGAATTTATACTTTCTTTTGTCATATATCCTTTGGTTATTTTGACGATTTTTCGAAGATCTCCTAAAGAAATGGGTCTTTACACTTGGTTCTTAGCTTTGAATGTAACGGCGAACTATGCTTATTGTTTTCTGATTTGTATTTGGCAAGTAAGAAAGAAAAATTAAATAGACAATATAACTTATTGCTACTCATTTAGGTCATTCCCTTACCTCCATTTTACATATTCTATCCTTCTGGCTTGACACGTTTCTTCGGATCATGGTAAGCCCGACTAGATTTGTTAAGTCAAAAATGTCTTTAGGATGGCCTATTTCCATATGGAGCTTGTCGTCTTCTCATCCATCAATATGATCCTCACTTTGGGCATCTCTCTAGCATACCGCTATGGCCAAACTGGTGCCGGAATTTTTTCTAGGCTGTTCACAAATTCGAAACTTTTTGTCATTGTTTCGGTCTTAAATTTCGTAGTCTTCCATTTAGCTGGCACAGGCTCACTGATCTATAGTCGAGTAGATTTAACTGAGCTCAAGAACCTAACGTTGTCGAGACTGCCAGACCCAGCAATGAAGCAACTATTTGAAACAGAGGTCATTTTCGGCTATGATCCACAGCTAAATCCAACGATTGTGCATTTTGTACAGAACGGAATTTATGGAGCGTGTATAGGAATTCCATTTATAGTCATATTCAATTTATTACAAGTAAATTTTGAAAATGTGAAAAATTTCCAAAAAAATTTCACGCCCAAATAACTTATTTTGTTCTTAGGGCGTCGTTTTTTGGCACAACCGCGTTCGAGTAACACCAGACGGAGCTTTTGGATACCACCAATTAACTTTTTTGAAAACCTTACTAGCACGAAGTGCTGCTCTCACAGTGTTACTCATCGTCCCATACTTGTTATATATGATGTTACTCATTAAACAAGAACCAGATGCCAACCATCTAGCGCTCGGCTATCTCATGATTATGGGCTCCTATTTTCTAGTCGACGCAATATTCCTGATGATATGTGACTCCCACTATATTGGCTTCTTTTTCACAAAAATCAAACAAATTTGTCGATTTGAATTCAAAAAAGTGCTCACGCCAGACCCCGTCGAACTGAAAATGTCAACACAGCATCATCAACCTGTCATCATGTTTTCAAAATTCTGAGATAGAATGATATGAATTTTATTTTTGTCATAATACATGTAAACATATATATATATACAGTCAATAAAATACAGTCAAACTTCCATATAACAACATCTTGATATATAGTCTTTTTTTTCGTCAAAGATTTTTTTCTTCTATAAAATTTTTCTGATTGAATCAGGAATTAAAAGAAGAATTATTTATTGAAACGAAAAAGATTTAAATTCTTTGAGAGAAATTCAAAAATTCTGTTATAGTTTGTAGTTCGTATTCAGAGATTAACAAATTCTTTCAAAGAATTTAAATTTTTTTCGTTTCAATAAACAATTCTTTTTTTAATTCCTGATTCAATCGGAAAAATTTTATAAAAGAAAAAAATCTTTGCCGAAAAAAAGACTATATAACGATACGTTGTGTTAACTCATTTTGGACCCTCAGGGGTCCAAAATGGGTTAAGCTTCCAATTCAGAATCTAGTCCAGTCTTTGGACTGAATCAGCAAAAGGTTTTTTCACTAACTTTTTGCTCTTTTATAAGTTCGACAGAAATCGAATGAGGATCTTACTTCGTCTTCTTCAAAAGCTACGAATTCATCCACAGCAATGAAACTCAGCTTCCAAAAATAGACTTTTACAAGCCCAGTGTTAGTGGTGATGGATTTATTTCAGATAAAAATAGTCGTATTTGTGGCACTTATTCGAAATGTCTCTCCCTCTGTGGAGATCAAAAAAAGAAAGGACACAAAAATGCTCCCTGAAGGCATCAACTGACTCACTATCCACTAATCCATCGACCCAGCTGAAATACCAGCCATTCGAATTACTTATAAGATTATGAAATTCGATATTTTTTGACAATTTCTTGATGATTTTATAGGTTATTTGAGAAGTGCACCCCAAAACTGGCTTGATGGTTTAGTCGGTAGAGAGGTAATCGTCAAATCAGAAGGTTCGATCCCCGTGCTGGCCATTTTGTTTTTGCCCAAAAATAGATCACTTTTTTCCAAATTTTTTTCTCCTCTGTTAAAAGATCTTGAGATAAATTTTTTTTATCTGTTAGAAGGCATAATAAGCTACAAAAAGCGTGAAGAAACCTTATTTTTTTAAAATTTCTATCACGATCAAATTTGTCAAGGAAACCTTGAAAGTGAAATTTCTCATAGAAGAAAAACTCAAATCAAGTTGGTCAAAAGAGAGAAAATATGCTATTTGTTCTCTACTTTCATTTAAAAAAACCGCAACCCGAGATCTTTTTCCTAGCCCGAGATATGCTCACAAGACTAGATGGAAGTACCTATTTTAAAACACTGTAGTTATAGTTTTTAGAGCTTATGTGATCAATTCTGGCTAACTTTCAATCAATGAGTGAGAAAATGGATGAATTTATACATCAGTAACTCTTGAATGTTCTTAAAGGGAGCGTGTGAATCCTGTCCGTATCGGGTCAAAAAAATTTTTTTGATTTTTTCGAACAAACCCACCCTTGCTCAGCGTTATGACGCGCGTCATAACACGTATGATGATGCGATGTGTCATAATGCGTATCATTTCGAAAAATTTTTCACATGGGTGGCCCCCCCCCCTCCCTATTGTGTAGTAGCTCCCAAATTCAATGTTGTCCCTAACCGCTCCTATACTATTTTTTTATATGTCCAACGAATTATGCACCTTATTGCCAGCAAAAGTTTTCTTGTCCCAATGGCCCTCTTTAGGGCCACATTTATAACAAGAATCGCATGCTTATTATCATTAACCTTGGACTTAACCCTCACGAGAATTTTCTCGCTAACACAACCACGCAGGGATGCGTTGCAAAAGTATAAATACAGTCAAACTCGATTTAGTGACACGTTCCCTCCGATTCGATTTAGACCTCTCCTTGGGGGTGTTATTAAATCGAGAGTTGACTGTAAAACTTGCACATTGACGCTTGTCTTTAGTCGAATGACATATTTTTGTGAATAAATTATCGGCGAAAATAATTTTCTCAAAATCAAAATTTTCACCTGTTTTCTGAAAATATTTGAGTGAAAAGAGGCCGGAGCTATGGAAACAGTACTCATGTGACTAGGTTGATAGGCTGTTTTTATTTCAACTAAACTAGTTGTCGAAAAAGTTTGCTAAATCAGTTAGCTGTTAACCAAGAAGATGAATACTTGGACAATGAAAGTTGTTGAAGACCATATCAATTGGAAAATGCCTCATCGTGATCCTATTGTAATCATGGTATATCAGCTGGTTTTGTATCTCGAATTTGCACTTTCTTTTGCCATATATCCTTTGGTAATTTTCACGATTTTTCGAAAATCTCCGCAAGAAATGGGTCTTTACACGTGGTTCTTAGTTTTGAATATAACGGCGAACTATGCTTATTGCTTTCTCATTTGTATTTGGCAAGTAAGAAAACAACGTTAAATAGGCAATATAACTTATTGCTACTCATTTAGGTCATCCCCTTGCCTCCATTTTACATGGCCTATCCTTCTGGCTTGACACGTTTCTTCGGATCATGGTAAGCCCGACTAGATTTGTTAAATCAAAACGACTTTAGGATGGCCTATTTTCATATGGAGCTTGTCGTCTTCTCATCTGTCAATATGGTTCTCACTTTGAGCATCTCTCTAGCATATCGCTATGGCCAAACTGGTGCCGGAATGTTTTCCAGGCTGTTCACAAATTCGAAACTTTTTGTCATTTTTTCGGTCGTTATTTTTGTGGGCACCCATTTAGCTGGCACAGGCTCGCTGATTTATAGTCGAGTCGATTTAGACGAGCTCGAGAATCTGACGTTGTCGAGACTTCCAAACCCAGAAATGAAGCAACTATTTGATACGGAGCTCATTTTCGGGTATGATCCACAGCTAAATCCAAATATTGTGCATTTGGTACAGAACGGAATTTTTGGCATGTGTACAACAATTCCATCTATACTCATATTCAATCTGTTACAAGTAAATTTTGAGTGTAACTAAATTTTGATTTCCCAACTTGATAGGAAAACTACCAAATTTTTTTGGACATCCTCAAATATCGCACGTTTCAAAATGTGAAAAATTTTCAAAAAAACTTCACGCCCAAATAACTTATTTTGTTCTTAGGCCGCCGTATTTTGGCACAACCGCGTACGAGTAAATCCAGCTGGAGTTTTTGGATACCACCAAATAACTTTTTGGAAAACCTTAGTATCACGGAGTGCTGCTCTCGCAGTGTTACTCATCATCCCATGCTTGTTACTTATCATGTTATTCATTAAACAAGAACCAGATGTCTACCATCTAGCGCTCGGCTATATGGTGATTATGGGCTCCTATTTTCCAGTTGACGCAATATTCCTGATGATGTGCGACTCCCACTATACTGGCTTCTTTTTCACAAAAATCAAACAAATTTGTCGATTGGAATTCAAAAAAGTGTTCACGACAGAACCCGTCGAACTGATGCCAACGCAGCCGAATCACGCTGTCATCATGTTTGCAAAATTCTGAGATAGAATGATATGAATTTTTATTTTTGTCATAATACATGTAAACATATTTGTTATAAAATACAGTCAAACCTCCATATTACAACATCTCGATATATAATGACACGCTGTTTTCTTAACCCATTTTGGACCCTCAGGGGTCCAAAATGGGTTAAGCTTCTATGTCAGAATCTAATCCATTCTCTGTCCCGAGGTCTTTTCACTAAGCTTTTGCTCTTTGATAAACTCGATAGAAAGCCAGACAAAAAAATTTATTTTGGCGAAAAATTTTTAAGGTCGATACGTGGTGATTCATATTTGTTTAATACCGAAAATATCTTATATATGTTAGATTAGACCTGATACAAATTGTGCTCCCTGATCACTAGTGATTTTTTCTGGGACCCCGTACACTGATATAACATCGTTTATCAGTCTATCCGCCACCGTTAACGACTTTTCATCGGGCATCGGCGATGCAATCATCAGTTTTGAATAAGTATCCACGTAAACTAGGAAATAATGATTTTGCCTGATTGTTCGAGGTAGTGTAGATTGTGTAAAAGTAAAAAAAGCCATTATTTTTTCGTGTCCAAAACGACTCGTGTTCCCTACCTATGAAAACCTGTAAAAAGTCAAAATTAGGAGCATTTTTTGTTTTTACGGCATGTTCTGAATCGTTGTAGTTTTCGAGATAATTGCGTTTGTAATTTGAATTTGTGTATAAGCTCTTCGTTGTAATGCACAAACTATTTTGAATTTTTTGCGAAAAATCGATTTTTGCATCAATTTTTTCAATTTTCATAAAATGAACATTGTAGCAATTTTTTGCAGCTAAATGAGACGAACAAAATGACACAAAAATTATCCAATTTGGACATTGTCTTGGGTTATTGAAACGAAAACATGAATCAGAATTTTCGTTTCAATAACCCAAAACAATGTTCAAATTGGATAATTTTGGTGTCATTTTATTCGTCTCATTGAGCTATAAAAAATTGCTACAATGTTCATTTTATGAAAACTGAAAAAATCGATGCAAAAATCGATTTTTACGCAAAAAGTCAAAAAAGTTTGTGTATTACAACGAAGAGCTTGTAACAAATTTTAAATTTCAAACGCAATTATCTCGAAAACTACAACGATTCAGAACTTGTCGTAAAAATAAAAAATGCTCCATTTTTCATGATCTTTTCAAATATATCATTTTGTCATATGATTGTAATTACTGGACTGATCTTTTAAGAAAAATGTATGGAATTTTGCAAAAAATTTCATTTTTTTCAAATTGTACCTGTTAGATTTGGTTTTGAAACAGTCGAATAAACTTTTGCACTGACGCTTAATCGAATGACATATTTTTGTGAAGCTAAAATAATTTTCTCAAAATCGAAATTTTCACCTGGTTTCCGAAAATATTTGATTGAAAAGAGGCCGGAGCTATGGAAACAGACTCTTGTACTCATGTGACTAGGTTGATAGGCTGTTTTTATTTCAACTAAATCAACTGTCGAACAAGTTTTCTACCAAAAATCAGTTAGCTGTTAACCTAGAAGATGAATACTACTGTTTGGACGATGAAATTCATTGAAAACAATATCAATTGGAAAATGCCTCATCGTGATCCTACCGTAATCATGGTATATCAGCTGGTTTTGTATCTCGAATTTGCACTTTCTTTTGCCATATATCCTTTGGTAATTTTCACGATTTTTCGAAAATCTCCACAAGAAATGGGTATTTACACTTGGTTCTTAGTTTTGAATATAACGGCGAACTATGCTTATTGCTTTCTCATTTGTATTTGGCAAGTAAGAAAACAACGTTAAATAGACGATATAACTTATTGCTACTCATTTAGGTCATCCCCTTGCCTCCATTTTACATGGCCTATCCTTCTGGCTTGACACGTTTCTTCGGATCATGGTAAGCCCGACTAGATTTGTTAAATCAAAACGGCTTTAGGATGGCCTATTTTCATATGGAGCTTGTCGTCTTCTCATCTCTCAATATGGTTCTCACTTTGAGCATCTCTCTAGCATATCGCTATGGCCAAACTGGTGCTGGAATTTTTTCCAGACTGTTCACAAATTCGAAACTTTTTGTTATTTGTTCAGTCCTTATTTTCGTGACCACCCATTTAGCTGGCACAGGCTCGCTGATCTATAGTCGAGTAGATTTAACCGAGCTCAAGAACCTGACGTTGTCGAGATTTCCAGACCCAGAAATGAAGAAACTATTTGAAACGGAGGTCATTTTCGGCTATGATCCACAGCTAAATCCAACGGTTGTGCATTTTGTACAGAACGGAATTTTTGGAGCGTGTGTAACAATTCCATTTACAATCATATTCAATTTATTACAAGTAAATTTTGAGTGTAAATTTTTGGGGCTCCTCAAATATCGACGTTTCAAAATGTGACAAATTTCCAAAAAAATTTCACGCCCAAATTAACTTATTTCGTTCTTAGGGCGTCGTATTTTGGCACAACCGCGTTCGAGTAACACCAAACGGAGCTTTTGGATACCACCAATTAACTTTTTGGAAAACCTTAGTATCACGGAGTGCTGCTCTCGCAGTGTTGCTCATCGTCCCATACTTGTTACTTATCTTGTTACTCATTAAACAAGAACCAGATGTCAACCATCTAGCGCTCGGCTATCTCGTGATTATGGGCTCTTATTTTCTAGTCGACGCAATATTCCTGATGATGTGCGACTCCCACTATACTGGCTTCTTTTTCACAAAAATCAAACAAATTTGCCGACTTGAATTCAAAAAAGTGCTCATGGCAGAACCCGAACACAAGATGCCAACGCAGCATCACCAAGCTGTCATCATGTTTTCAAAATTCTGAGATAGAATGATATGAATTTTTATTGTTGTCAGAATACATACAACATATGTGTTATAAAATACAGCCAAATCACCATATACAGTCAATTCTCGATTTAGTGACCCCTCTCAAGCCAACACGACCACGTAGGGATGCGTTGCAAAAGTATAAATACAGTAAAATTCGATTTAGTGACACCATCCCTCCTATTCAATTTAGTGACCCTAGAGTGTCACTAAATCGAGAGCTGACTATATAACGACCCCTCCTTGAATTCGATATAATCGATTGCGCTCATTCTCGAAGTTTGAAAACGCTTCTCTGATCTTGAATCAAAGAAAAATTGATGTATTATGGCAAAAATTAGCCATCGCTTCAATATATACATACACCCCGATTCACTGAATCAGGGAAGCGTTCTCAAGCTTCAGGAATGCGCGCAATCGATTCCCCGCATAAATTTACCCCCAGAAAGTCATTTTCAAGCAGACAATCTAAAAATTTTTTGATTTTCGCTTCAATACACACACTCCGATTCCCTGATTCAGGGGCAGAAAGCGTTTTCGAGCATTGGAAATGCGAAAAAATTTCTAATTTTTGTTATACACCCTGTATTTGTTTTGCTTTATTATGTGTGATTGTTAATTATTGTTATTGATTTTTGTGGTGAAATAATAATTTTTTGATGAATTGAATTTTTTTCGTTTATTAATGTTTTGAGCCGTAGCGTAGCTAGACCACATATACGTGAGGAATTGTAATTCATTTGTGAAAAAAATTGAATTTTTAGCTCAAAAAATAGCATTTTTTGCCAAAAATATCCAAAAATTGCGATTTTTGGGAAAAATAGGCATTTTTTATGAAAAATTGGCACCTTTTTTTTATTAATAATTGACCCGCTCCCCGGCTACGCCGATGTTTTTGAGAAAAATAATGTTGACATTTTTTACTTCATTTATATAACGAATGTAATGTATTTTTCTAGAAACATTCGATATAAGTAGTCGTTTTTGGCGGGGAAATTATTTTTGAGGAAAAATTTTATGCTTTATGACCAATCGTTTCAATAAACACGATTTTATTGAAAATCAGGCAAAGTTAGAGTTCACTGATGATCTAGAATCAGGCAACTCTAACTTAGCCTGATTTTCAATAAGATCGTGTTTATTGAAACAATTGGTCATGGACCATAAAATTTTACGAATGAAACGATTTCATTTCCGGAAACGGGTTTGAAGATGAATATACAAGAATGGAAGCAGTTTGAATTTGCCTGAATATTGACACGAAAACCCTGAAATTGGTTTTGTTCCATTATGTCGTTTCATTAGTATCGTTCCATTATAGCCTATGCCGTATAAAATTTAAATTACACACGTGAAAATAAAACACAAGAAAATAAAGGATAAAATTTCCGGATTTCGTTTCGATTCCAAGCCCAATTTGAAACTCAATGTTTATTAAAAAACACCAGCGCTATTCAGAATCAGAATGATAATAAGTACCACAAGAAGGACGACAAAAACGGTCAAAATTATAGTCCATTTCAAATTCTTTAAACACATATTCCATTGTACTCGTCGAGCAGTTTTCTTGAAATCTTCAGACTATAAATGAAAAAGGATGAATATTTTTCTTGCAAAAGAAAATTTTGATACTAGTTCAGTAACAGAGGACCCACTTCGAAAAGTTGGCACTATAACTTTCGCCATGTTTCATGTTCGCCACAGCAACTTTCGCCACGTTGCCATTTTACTATAACTTTCGCCACGTAACTTTCGCCACAGCAACTTTCGCCACATAACTTTCGCCACAACCACGTTCGTGTCATTATATACATATTTATTGCAAATCAGTTATGTGGCGAAAGTTGTTGTGGCGAAAGTTAATGTGGCGAAAGTTATGTGGCGAAAGTTGTTGTGGCGAAAGTTACGTGGCGAAATTCGTGGCGAAAGTTATAGTGCCGAAAAGTTTTCTTTTGAAAATGACCACTCTAGGGGTAATTTTATGCGTTGAATTCAAAAATCGCACTCCCGAAGCTTGAACATGCTTCCCTGGCTATGTATATGAGGTTATTTTGGCGCGAAACTATGCATACCTGTGTATAGTCGAAATTCCTTTGGCTACCACGAATCTTTTTATTGAATCAGGCAATGTGTACATTGAAATTAAAAGAAACGCGGATCCTTGTATAGTTTTTTATGCATCTCTGCGTGGTCGTATGGTGGGAAAATTAGGATTAGTACCAATTCTAACTAATCCTGGTTTCCCCCTCCCCCATCCGACCACGCAGGGATGCATAAAAAAGCTATATAAGGATCCGCGCTTCTTTTCGTTTCAATGTACACGTTGGGGGGGGGGGGGGTGTCGTTATATGTGAGAATCCTGATTCAATAAAAAGTTCCGTGGTAGCCAAAAAAACTTCGACTATAGTCTTGTTGGGGGGAAAATGTGAACTTAACGTGTCGCATCTTGTTTTTCGAGCTCGAAAAGAATTTTCAATTCGGGATTGCGATTTTTGAATTCAGCGGAACAGAGGATCCACTTTTCAAAAAAAATTTTGAAAATGACCACTCTAGGCGCAATCGATTTCTCGCATAAAATTATCTCTAAAGGGTCACTTGTTAAAAAAATTTTCTACCCGGCCGTAAGTTGGACTCCCCCCCCCCTTTAAGAGGTTTTTTACACTCAAAATTATTATTGCCAATTTTACCGATTTTTTTAATGCCGCAGTTTTTAGATTGATATCCACTAATTGTTCATCTCTTTTCATTATACGATCCGCATTATCCGACATAACCTAAACTTATATTTTCCAGCGGGAAAAAAGTTGCCAATTTTTGTTGATATACTCGGAAAGTTCATGAAAAATGAAGCATTTATTGTTTTTACGGTATGTTCTGAATCATTGATGTTTTCGAGATAATTGCGTTTGAAATTTTCAATTTGTGTACATGTTTTCGTTGTAATACACAAACTTTTTTTGAATTTTTAAATCGATTTTTTAAATTTTCATAAAATGAACATTGTAGCAAATTTTTATTTAACTAAATAAGACGAGCAAAATGACGCAAAAATTATCAAATTTAAAAATTGTTTTGGGTTATTGAAACGAAAACCCTGATTCATGTTTTCGTTTCAAAAATCTAAAACAATTTTCAAATTGGATAATTTTGGTGTAATTTTGCTCGTTTTATTTAACTATAAAAAATTGCTACAGTGTTTATTTTATGAAAGTTTTAAAAAATCGATTTTTCAACCAAAAATTCAAACAAGTTTGTGTATTACAACGAAAACATATACATAAATTGAAAATTTCAAACGCAATTATCCCGAAATCTACAACGATTCAGAACATGACGTAAAAACAAAAAATGCTCCATTTTTCATGAACTTTTCGAATATCAACAAAAATGGCAACTTTTTTCCGAACAGACTGATCCTTTAATCCATTTTTTCATAAATCTTACAGCTATCACTTCGGCCACTTGCTGTTGTAATTCATTGATACGCGCCGCAGGAACATTGGATTTCTGATTTTGCTCCATCTAAATACAAATCAATAATTTCTTAAAGAAATTTTGTATAATATGAAATCTGTTATCAAGTACTGTTTTATTTGACAAGTGATTCATACGCAGTAAATTGGAAACTGTCGGTCGTTGTTTTCGTAGGCACCCATTTAGCTGGCACAGACTCACTGATTTATAGTCGAGTCGATTTAACCAAGCTTAGAAACCTGACGTTGTCGAGATTTTCAGACAACGTCAGGAATGAAGCAACGCCAGCAATGAAACAACTATTTGATACGGAAGTCATTTTCGGCTATGATCCACAGCTAAATTCAACGATTGTGCATTTTGTACAGAATGGAATTTTTGGAGCGTGTATAGGCATTCCATCTATAATCATATTCAATCTATTACAAGTAAATTTTGAGTGTAACTTAATTTTGATTTCTAAAAATATATCACATTTTTGAAGTATAAGGAAGTCTAAAAAAATTTTTTGTCAGTCGAAAAAATTTGTGTTAGAACTAGGGATGCGCACAAGTTATAAAAAATGACAATCTTTGTCACCGGCCAGGAATATATTCGAATTTGATCATGAAAATATTTTGTTCATAGTGACAATTTTGTATGGAATGAGTGTCAACAATGACAAATTTTTGTCACCAATATCACTATGAACAAAATATTATCGTTGTAGTTTTCGAGATAATTGCGTTTGAAATTTTGAATTTGTGTACGTGTTTTCGTTGCAATACACAAACTTTTTTGAATTTTTTGCGGAAAAATCGATTTTTGCATCGATTCTTCAAATATCGCGCGTTTCAAAATGTGACAAATTTCCAAGAAAATTTCACGCCCAAATTAACTTATTTTGTTCTTGAGATAGAATGATATGAATTTTATTTTTGTCAAAATACATACAACATATGTGTTATAAAATACAGTCAAACCTCCATATAACAACATCTCCGTATAAAGACACCCCCCCCCTCCGTTCAATTCGGCACTAGGCGTTTTCTCTCAATTTGATTTTAGGTCAAAATTTACAATAATTTTTACAATGGCTGATTCTCATAACTTTTTTTCGCAAAACTCCGTAACTTTTTATGGTGAATTTTTCTGGGAAAGTGATATTCTACAAAGTTGTTCCCAATTTTATGGGTAACAACTTTGTAGAACATCACTTTCCTGGAAAACTTGCCATAAAAAGTTGTGAGAATCTGCATTGTAAAAAATTGTTGTAAATTTTAACCGTAACTGTAAGGAAAAGTCTAGTGCCTTTGATTCGATATAACGACCACTCCCTGGGGGTACCATTATATGGAGGTTTGACTGTATACATATAAATTTGAAGTTCTTTTTATATGGCAAACAATTTTAAAAGATTAAAAAGTGTTTTACAGGGTTCCCCAAAAAAGGCAATTTTGCGCTTTTATGTTGATGGGAAAACTGCATTTTCTCAGGTACATTGTTGTCCTTTTTAACCGATAAAATGCAATTTTTATGTAACAAAAATCATAAAATTGACATTTTTCGGGTTACCTTTTACATGAAAATAATCAAAGGAGGGGAAATAAAATATGACAGATAAAGAAAATGGTGATATCGACATGTTTCGTAGAAGATTTTAGATCCAATTTAAAAATTGAACCCGTAAAAAATTGAAATTACACAAGTGAAAATAAAACATATAAGGAAATAAAGGATAAAATGTCCAGATTTCGTTTCGATTCCAAGCCCAATTTGATACTCAATCTTTTTTGTGATTAAAAACACCAGCGCCATTCAGAATCAGAATGATAATAAGTACCACAATAAGGACGACAAAAACGGTCAAAATTATAGTCCATTTCAAATTCTTTAAACACATATTCCGTTGTACTCGTCGAGCAGTTGTCTTGAAACTTTGAGACTATAAATGAAAAAGGATGAATATTTTTCTTGAAAGAAAATTTTTGTACTAGTTTAGTAACAGAGGACCCACTCTTCGAAAAATTTTCTTTTGAAAATGACCACTTTAGGGGTAATTTTATGAGCTGAATTCAAAAATCGCACTCCCGAAGTTTGAAAATGCTTCTTGAGCTACAAGAGCAAGATGCGACACGTTAAGTTCACATTTTTCTGCCAACTAGTCGAAATTTTTTTGGCTACCACGGAACTTTTTATTAAATCAGATTCTCATATATAACGACACCCCCAACGTATATATTGAAACGAAAAGAAACGCGGATCCTTATATAGCTTTTTTATGCATCCCTGCGTGGTCGTATGGCAGAAAAATCAGGTTAGTATTAATCCTGATTTTTTCGCCATACGACCACGCAGGGATGCATAAAAACTAAATAAGGATCCAATTTCTTTTTGTTTCAATGTACACGTTGGGGGGAGAGGGGAGGAGAGTGTCGTTATATGTGAGAATCCTGATTCAATAAAAAGTTTCGTGGTAGCCAAAAAAATTTCGACTAGTTGGCGGGAAAATGTGAACTTAACGTGTCGCATCTTGTTTTTCGAGATCAAGAAGCATTTCAAACTTCGGAAATGCTTTTTTGAAAAAAAAATTGGAATTCAGCGCATAAAATTACTCCCTGGAGTGGTTATTTTCAACAAAAATTTTTTTTCGAAAAGTGGATTCTCTGTTCCGAACTAGTACCAAAATTTTTTGTAATAACATTATTTTTGATAATTTATCCATGTCGGGTCCAAAAACTTTTGCCCAATTTCAAAAAAATGTAATAACATAATTTTTTATGTTAGAGGTTTGTTTTACACAAAAAATTATTATTGCAAATTTTACCGATTGATTTAATGCCTCAGCTCTTGAATCGATATTCTCTAATCGCTCGCCTCTTTCCAATATACGAACCACATTATCCGACATAACCTAAAACGAATAATTTAAAGGACCAGGAAAAAAGTTGCCAATTTTTGTTGATATACTCGGAAAGTTGATGAAAAATGGAGCATTTTTTGTTTTTACGGCATGTCTGAATTGTTGTAGTTTTCGAGAAAATTGCGTTTGAAATTGTGCAAAAATTCAAAAAAGTTTGTGTATTACAACGAAAACATGTACACAAATTCAAAATTTCGAACGCAATTACCTCGAAAACTGCCATAAAAACAAATGCTTTTTTTCATGAACTTTCCGAATATCAATCAAATGGCAACTTTTTTCCCCTTGGACTAGTACTTTAATCCTTTTTTTCATAAATCTTACAGTTTTCACTTCGGCCACTTGCTGTTGTAATTCATTGATACGCGCCGCAGGAACATTGGATTTCTGATTTTGCTCCATCTAAATATAAATCAATAATTTCTTAAAGAAATTTTGTATAACAAGAAATCTGTTATCAAGAACTTTTTTGTTTGACAAGTGATTCATACGCAATACGTTTTCAAAAGATCGAATGAAAGAGGACAAAAGGGAACAAACAACAGGATTTCATGAACTTAAACGGTTCATATAGCACTTGAACTTTTTATTATTTTGTTACCGATTGCGGATTTTGTTCAACCGGTTAAGTTCATTTTGCATGAATATAGAATTACAGGGTGTATCGAAAAAACCGGAATTGGGATTTTTTCATGTTTTTTTTCGATCTGAAAATTTGTTTTTCAAAAATGACCCTATGTTGTACCAGTCTAAAGATAACGGCAAAAGTGGAGTGAGTATCACCAGGTGGCGATGGCCGAGTGGCTAGAAATGCTAGCAAGTGTGTCAAAGGTCCTCGGTTCGATCCCGAGTGAAGTCACAAAGATTTTGCCGGAGTGTCGGAAACTGGTAATCTCTGTTAGCCTACGTCTGGGCGACACTTTCCACTCGTACAACGAGAGCAGCGTACGGGAACGTCTTTACACCTATGTGCTAATTTTATGCGAGGAATCGATTGCGCACATTCCCGAAGCTTGAAAATGTTTTATTGACCAGATATGTGGCAAAATTGATTTTATAGCCTCTGATTCGAACCCCAACTCCTACCACAAATTTTTTTAATTTTAATTTTCTTGATAAGAATCGCATATATACCCTATTTTCTATGAGAAAAACACGAATTTGACGTTAATTTTACGTGAAAATTCTTTTCTAGATATCGATTTTCAACAAAAATACAATTCATATAATACTGGCCTAGGTTGCCCTCTCGATATCTAGGAAAGATTTTCACTTAAAGTTTACGTCAGATCGTGCTTTTCGCATAGAAAATAGGGTATATATGAGATTTTTATCAAGAAAATTTAAAAAATTCGTGGTAGGGGCTGGGGTTCGAATCAGAGGCTATAAAATCAATTTTCCATATATCATGGTCAATAAAGCATTTTCAAGCTTCGGGAATGTGCGCAATCGATTCCTCGCATAAAATTAGCCCTAGTAGGGTCTTTTTTTAAAATTTCGAGTCGAAAAAACATTTAAAAAATCGCCCAAATTCCAGTTTTTTTAATACACCCTGTATATTAACTACTCCGCATTAAAATGGTTTCTTCCTATTCAATAAAATCAAGTGGGNAAAAAACATTTAAAAAATCGCCCAAATTCCAGTTTTTTTAATACACCCTGTATATTAACTACTCCGCATTAAAATGGTTTCTTCCTATTCAATAAAATCAAGTGGGCTAGAGCGAAGTAATGTGAACTAAAACATAAACATGCAAAACAGCGAGCAAGAAAATATGAATCGATAGCCGAATGTAAAGTCAAGTGATTCTTAAATGAGTGAATAACACACTGTATGATAAGATTTTGTCTAAAAAAATTCGTCATTTTTGCATAAAAAATCGATTTTTCAAATTGATAATACAACCTATGATGGTATTGAATATAAAGAAAAAATCTTCGTGTGCTCTTAAGAGAAAGCATAGAAAATGAATCATTTTCTGTAATGTATGCTTAAAGGGTGGCGCAATCAATCCCGAATACAGTGACGTAGGGCAAAAGGGTCGGCTAGGGGGTAGTAATGGATTGAAATCGGTTCTCAAAATTTTTTCTTTAGCTTTTTATAAAAAATGTCAAAAACAAAACTAACACAGAAATTGCGTCTTACAACTTTTATTTTGACCACTTTTTATGAAAATACATAGAAAAAAGTTACGAGACAAATTTCGTCACAAAATCGCGAAATCGGATTTCGAGTTAAATTTCGATTTCGCGAAATTGATGACCGAAATTTCGATTTGGACATGGCCGATTTCGTAGCATCACTAGTGGACACTTATTCGGAATGCCCCTCCCCCTAGGGAAAATCAATTATTCAAAAACTCGATCAGGATGAGCTCGGAGCGGCTCAAATCGCTCGAAATCGTGTTTTTTTTTCATCCACAAAAACCCCCTAGAACTAAAAATCGGCTGAATTTAATGCTCCTGACAGGATTTTAATTTTTGACCCCATTGAGTATGGATATTGAAATCAAAAATTAAAATCCTGTCAAGAGATTAAATTCAGCCGATTTTGAGTTATAGGACGTTTTTTGTGGATGAAAAACACGATCCCGAGCTCATCTTGAAGTTTTTGAATAATTAATTCTCCACAGGGGGTATTCCGAAAAGTGCCTTTTTGTGTTCGCGTTTGACTGCGCCATCCTGTAATAATAAGAGAATGAAAAAGTTCCTTATAGTTTCTTAGATGTTAGGTAAAACAAAAATTAGTTGAAAACTACCATATTTTAAGAAAAATATACTCTAAAAAAATCAATATAAGACCAAGGTTAGAAAAGAATGATTTGGAAGAAAAGAAAGCCATCAAAAAGTCGCTCATAACAAGCAGAAAGGTAAACACAATTCGCCTATGCAATTTTCCTTTACGTAATCTATGCCAAGAAAATTTCAGTAGAAAGCGGTACAAGCTGAAACAATGATAAGACATAAAAAAATGGAAAAAATTTTTCTGTTACTTATATCATAATCTCTTATTCGATTTTTCTGTCTTACGTAAACAAGGGGGGGGGCAGATCCCCTTTATGATTTTTCACAAAATTATCTAAATTTTCCCATTTTTTTCAACAAAAATGTAATTTTTCCACCAAAAAATTTCATTTTCTGAGCATTTTCATCAGAAAAAAATATTTCTCAAAAATTTTTTGGCACTTATGCACTATCCCCCAGGCTGAAAAGAATTTTAAAAAATCAATTTTTCATCTTTTTTAGGCTTTGATTTAGATTAAAAGCTTAGATCTAGGCTTAGGCCTAAGCATAAACCAAGCCTAAAAAAGATGACAAATTTATTTTTTGTTTTCAGCCTGGGGGATAGTGCATAAGTACAAAATTTTCGCCTGCGGCACTTTTTTTATTACTCTAACTCAAGAATTTCACTAAAATTCCCATTTTCCAACAAAACAGTCCAAAATTTTGCTTCTTTTTCACCAAGAATCAGTGACTAAGGCGAGGCCAGGTGCCCACCCCCTTCAGAGCCGAAGGCCCGGAAAAACGTAATGATCCCCCCCATGTTTTCATCCGAAATTGTTGAAAATTTTTTTTATCCTAATGGTCCCCCAATTAGAATTTTTCATCAAAATTGTTCCAATTTTCACATTTTTTTTCCAACAAAAATGTCCAAAATCTGCTATTTTTCACCAAAAAATTTTCATTTTTGAGCATTTTGAGCTTAAAAACAAAACACATTAAAATTTTCTCCATTTTTCAACAAAAAATGGTTTCATCACTAGGTAAAACACTGTTGTCAAAAAATGTAACTTTGCCTGATTTTCAATAAAATCATGTTTATTGAAACGATTGGTCAAAGCATACAATTTTAGTGGTCGAGAAGCAAAAAAACCAATAAAATTTTATTATACTTCATGACCAATCGTTTCAATAAACACGATTTTATTGAAAATCAGGCAAAGTTCATTTTTTGACATGCTTGAACGCAGCCTTACCACTAAAGCAAATAGCCTGTGCTGAATTTCGCTTTGGAGCTCATATTCTTTGGCGGTTGAAAGCCTTATAAAAAGCCTTTGATCGTTAACGATTACTGTCTGAAAAATGGATTAAAAATTCATTCGTGCTTAAATACTTGAACAGCGTTGAAGANAGCCTTATAAAAAGCCTTTGATCGTTAACGATTACTGTCTGAAAAATGGATTAAAAATTCATTCGTGCTTAAATACTTGAACAGCGTTGAAGAATGCCTGCGTATTTGAATCAGAAAATTCATTCTCGGCTAAAACCAAATAACACAGATTGCAAGACTTTGAAAGAACTATGGAGTAATGTAATGTTAGCCTAAAAATGGCTTTATTGAAATTATTTTTGTCGACGATTTTCGCCAACAAAAATACTTTTATCAACGGCACTAGGACAATTCCTCCAAGCGGACAACTGCTCTATGAAGACAATTTCTCCACATGGATAATTTTTATATGTGGATAAAGTAAAAATTGTAGATTCTTTTTAACAAATGTAGAAAGATGTTTTATCTATATTCGAGAACGAACTCGGAATCGAAAATCGGAATCCCACCTAAAAAATGAGAAAAATCATTTGTAAGTCAAAATGGCCCATTTTTACTTGCAAGTGATTTTCCTAATTTTTTCGGTGAAATTTTCGATTCCGAGTTCGTTCTAGAATATAGAGAAAAAACATTTTTCTACATTTGTTTAAAAGAATCTACAATTTTACTTTATAACCATATATAAAAATTATCCGTTTGGAAGAATTGTCCTCATGGAGCAATTGTCCTAGTGCCTTATCAACGCCTATGAAATGTATAATAGCCGATCGTTTTACAAGGCGTGTATCGAAAAAAACCCCGAAATTTTGGCGATTTTTTCATGTTTTTTCGATTCGAAATTTTTCAAAAATCCTAAAAATGACCCATATAGCGATAATTTGATGCGGAAAATCGATTGCGCGCGTTCCCGAAGCTTGAAAATGCTCTCCGGATCCTGATTCAGGAAAGTAAGTGTGTAAATTTGTAGTATTTTTAGCTTTTATATATCCAGACTTAATTCTCCACACCCGAAAACCAAATCCCGACGCTTGAAGCCAAGTTTTTTGATGAAATTTTGAATTACAGGGTGAGCCAAAAAAAACTATTGCGAAAAAATTTTTTCAAAAATCACCTATAAGGGGTATTTTCATGCGAGAAATCGATTGCACATATCGAAAAACCTTGAAAATTATTTACAATTTTTCATTCCGAGCTCTGAAATACCCCCTTAAAGGTAATTTTTTTAAAAAATTTTTTCACATAAAACGCAAAAGTACGGTTTTTTTAACCCTATTCGCCAACTTTTAACAAAAAACCACAAAGGTTACCTATCCAACTGAATCCTGTCGATATTTGAATAGCTCAATTCAGCGCCTCTTGTAATCAGCTGATTCAATTCCGGTATTGTAGGAGTCAAAATATTTGGACCATCTAAATCGGCCACACAATCGCCCAGCGTAACTACATTCTTTTCGTTTGTAATCCGACAAACAGCAGCAGCGTAAATTCGCGACATATTATTGGGTTGTTCGATAAGTATCAAGCGCTAAAAAAATACATTAAAATCGGCTTTTCGCTTTTTTCCATGAAACTCTTTTCAGGATAGGATAATGACACTCAGGCAATTACTAAAAGTAGTAACGCACGTGTGTTTCAAAATTGGGAAAGGGGGGAAAAAGTCTGAGATCGGTTCTTTTCCAAAATATCGCTATTTTGTTTATAAGTTTTTAAATATGAACTAAAAAGAAAAAAACGATACTCAACTTTAAAAAGGGATGTTAGATCTATCATATAAGCGTCTCAAATCGTAAAATATTATGTTCGTGATCGAGCACAACTCCGATCTCAGACTTTTTCCCCCTGAAACACACGTGTAACGGTAGTAACGCTAAAAAAATACAATACTTTTTTTCAGGAAAGGCTCGGATCAAAAAACGAAGGCTTGGAAACGATTCTCCATACCCGATTTGATTTATAAAAAATCAAAAATTATGATCCAAAAATGTTATGAACACCCCGAAATATTATGAACATGTATAATATTTCGGGGTTACATTTTTGGATCATAATTTTTTATTTTTTATAAATCAAATCGGGTATGGAGAATCGTTTCACCGATCCGTTTTTTGATCCGAGCCTTCCCTGAAAAAAAGTATTGTATTTTTTTAGCGTTACTACCGCTACTACTTTTAGTAATTGCCGATACTCATGGTGTAGTTAACTTTTTGAATAGAGCAGGTTTTCGTGTCAATAATCAACTTTTTTCAAAAAAATTTTCTCAAAAGAGTTTTCAAGCGTAAACACAATCTTAAATTGTTGGGCAATATAACTTTTGTCACGAATTGAGTTTGTCACGTCATCAACTATAACTTTTGTCACGTTACTTTGACAAAAGTTGCCCCGCAATTCAGCCCGCAGGCCAACGCACAGCCCTAGTAAATATAAAATTTCAAAGTATACACGAGCTTTATGGCCATCTTGTATGAATCACCTCATAGGTCGCTTTTTTCCAAAATTATATATTGTATAAAAAATAGATGAGCCATCAATCAGACCCAATTAAATTGAAGATAAACTAGTTTTAAAAACGCGAAATACTAATTAAAAACATTGGAAATTACTATCATTGAGTAAAATTGAAAGGCGCATCCACAAACAAACGGAATGCCCATCGGTAATTTGATCGGTTATAAATAGTCATTTCGTCTAATTCGCACTATAACTTTTGTCATGAATTGAGTTTGTCACGCTAACTTTTGTCACGTCATCATACAACTATAACTTTTGTCACGTTACTTTTGTCACACTAACTTTTGTCACGGATACAAACCGACAGATTGCCAAAATAAGTTGATTTTTCGTGGTTTGTATTTTGTATCCGTGACAAAAGATATAGTGCCAATTGTTGATATTTGGCTATAGAAGACGGTTTTTTTTTACGAAATTTTCGACATTCCTAGGGTTTTTCTAGGCGCTGAACAAGAATCCGAAGTTATTTTTGGTCCTAGACCTTGGGAATGTGGTAAAAAATGTCTTATAAACAAAAGGGTTTTCCACTCGTAAGGTAAATTCCAATCGTCAAATTCAAAAGATTTCTTCGGATTCGAGTTTCCCATGCCCGAAAACCCCCATAGTACAAAAAATCAGTCATTTTGGTGCTTTTTGAAAATTCGAATTTTTTTACCACTTGGGGAAGAAATGACTAGCTGGAGTAGGAAGATCACTATTGGGTCTAAAATTTTAGAATAAATTTTTTTCATTATAGATTCTGCTCGAAAAATCATCATAACTTTTTTTGGCATGAGTTATCAGGAGTCGTAGATGATGGTTACCATTGGAAACTATTACGATCAATAGGTTGACTATAAAACATCAACGTAAAAAAGTGAAATTAACTGCACCATCCTATTCCTGAGTGTCGGTTACCTATCCTGAAAAAAATTTCCATCGAAAACGAGCGAAAAATGCCGATTTTATGTATTTTTTTAACGCTCGATACTTATCGAACAACAAAAAAAGCCAATTTTCAATCATCTCATCCATGTCTTAAAAAATATGCATGCGAACGAACGCACTTTTAATATATTAAATCTTTATTATTTTATAATTTATGCCATAATAAAGCAAAATCTATATAAACCAACAACCAAAAATATCTACAATGTATGCACACTGATGAGTAAGACGAGTACAAAAAAGCCAAATATAGGCGTACACGTATTTAATGAAGAGCAAAATAGACGACTTAAACAAGTACAAATGCGATATAAAAAGAGGAAAACATAAGTCATATATTATTTTAGATAAAGCATATGATTGGCTAATGTCTTGTTCAGTAGCGTAGCGCCTACTAGACCAACGAAAATGATCATTTTTTAGTAAAAATCGTAATTTTCTGAGCATTTTCAGCTTAGAAATAAGCATTTTTCAACAAAAAATCATAAGGGGGACCCTTATGATTTTTATATTTTCCCCACCTTGGCCCCCATCCGAAATTCAAGTTGCGCTACGCTACTGGTCTTGTCTTATGGATAATTTTAATATTGCTTTTGTGTGTGTTTGTGGGGAAGGGTACAACATTCGAAAGACGCCTTCGTCAAAGACAGAATAGTGATCCCGTCTGCTCAATAAGCAAAGTTTTTTTCAACTAGAAATCAATTTCTGAAAACTGAGGTGATCAAAAGATGCAATTTTAGACGGATAACAAAAGTCAAAAGAGAGATAAATGAATACAATATCATGTCGATTTTGCATATAATAATTACAACTTGAACAGACCCAACATGACCTGAGTCAAAAATGAGGTTTGAACGTCGGAAAGAAACTACTCACATGAATATAAAGGGTGATCCAGATGAATATACAATGAAATAACATTCGATCTCTCGACATAGGAAAAAGATTTTCATATGCGATCTTTTGCAAGTTACTTGCACACGAAAAAAATCTTTTTCCTATGTCGAGAGATCGAATTTTATTTTATTGTATATTCATCTGGATCATCCTGTACAATCAGCATAGCAAATATATAATCGTAGATATTTTTGTACTAAGAATAAACTTTTTACTATTGATTTTTAGTACAAAAACATAAGAATATAAATGTGTTTGTGAACATTAAGCAGTAAAGGAAAGAGTATCCTTGAAGAATTTCTTCATGAAACTTGAATTGATATCCGATTGTCTTTGACCTAAAAAATGAGCAAGTATATTTTTTGATAGTCAACACACTAACCACAATCCGACGAAATCCGATACAAATAAGGCTGGCAGTCGGAAAATTTGTCTTCAAAAACATATGGCAATTCCGTTCTGGTCGGCATTTTCGGGAGGTATTGTGGCTTGTTAATAATGGAACACATGTACAAAACTTTGTCCGCCAACTTTTCACCCACAAATTCTCTCATTCGTTGAAAATCTTCTGAAAAATAAAGAATTAGTACAGGTGTATCAAAAAACTGAAATTTAGGCGATTTTTTCATGTTTGTTAACCCGAAATTTTTTTCAAACATAATTCTATTAGGGCCAAGGAATCGATTGCGCGCATTCCGAATCTTGAAAATGCTTCCTTGACCCTGATTCAGGGAAATTGATGTATTGAAGCGAAAATACGGGACTCGAACCCTGTACCCATAGATTAAAGAGCAGTACTCTATCCACCTGCGCTATATTTTTTTCGTCGTGAAATGCGTTTCACGACTGCTAGTGTATACACACACGGGACTCGAACCTTGTACCTTTAGATTAAAACAGTACTCTAACCAACTGCGCTATATATTTTTTCGTTGTGAAATGAAAAAAAAACGAACCTCCCCTTAGAGTCCGAACAATTTCTAAATTTAGCTCCCAAATTTCCCATGGAACTTGATCTTCCGGCATTGGCCATTGCCGTTTTCGCTTCTGATAAAATTCCAATTTTATTTGAGCGGTTGTAATTGGTTCCCATTGGTCTAAAACAGTTGCATAAAAGAGAACAAAAATAGAATCTCTACCAATTCCGTAAAAGCGCATGTTCCGTCCAGGCGAAGATGGCGACGAAGACCCGGAAAAAGACCCGCTTTTGTAATTTGCAATAGTCTGAATGGCATCCACAAAACTCCGTGTTTTATCATCGATATCAATTACCAATTCTGGACTATTTACCCGCACCTAAAATTGGGAGGATTACTTCAAGATAACTCTAAAAACAAAATCAAAAAAATTTAAAACGGGCTCGAGATTTTTCGATTGCACGCATTCCCGAAGCTTGAACATGCTTCTCTACCCCTGATTCAAGGTCAGTGTATTAAAGAGAAAATAAAATTTATTAGTTTTTTATGTGAAAATACTCGTTTCTGGGGTTTTTCGATGCAGGAAATCGATTGTGCGCATCCGAAAACCCCCAGAAACGAGTATTATTAACATAAAAAACTAAAAAAAGTTGATTTTCGCTTCAATACACTGACCCTGAATCAGAGACAGGAAAGCATTTTCAAGCTTCGGAAATGCGCGCAATCGAAAAATACCCCTATAGGGTCTTTTTTGAAAAAGAGGTAAAAATTTTTCCGGTTCCAGTACCCTGTCACATGGGGCAGCAATTTGAAGTAGTACCAAATATCCTGTGTGGCAAATGGGGTGACGCTGGGAAGTCTATTTCGAAAGATAGACTACTCCCATTTATATAAAACTTACATAAGTGAGATCAATATTTGAGCAGTCGACCTCTTCAATTCCAATGGATCCTAGTGTATAACTGCTTTCGGCACTATATTTAGACTAAAATTTGAGAATTTTAATATTTTCCCTAATGAGAAAGTTACCTTTCCAACAGTTCTATGTAATAAGGAATTATGGAACAAACATAATATTGCATCCTTCACCTGCCTATATTCTACCGTCTAAAATGGTTCAATTAGCAAATCTTAACTTATACATAGCGTTACTAGCAAATTTTCACTAAAAACCATAATTTTCAGCTTAAAAACAAGCACTTTCAACAAAATTTTTCACCTGCGGCCCTGGTTTTTAATAAGATTTTTTAACAAAAAATTTCGCATCGGGAATGCGGCGGTAAACAAAAAAAACTTTACACTTCAGCCCCTGAAGTTTTTTTTTCAGCGTTAACTTTGCAATCTAGCAACCCTACTTAAATATAAACTCACCAATTGAAGTTGTTGATTTCGAGCATTCATACGATAATTCTAAAAAAATGAATTTAGTTTTATAGCAACAAAATTAGCATAAAATTTCGCGGAAATGTAAAATTGTTAGCTCGTGAATGGCTGCTATACACAGATTTCATGAAATGAAAAAAAAACAGAAATTATAATCAGTACCGGGAGCTGAGTCACGTGTGTTCCTAGGGCAGAAAAAGTCTGACCCCCAATTTTCCAAACGAATAGAAACAGAAAGATCGAAAGCTCTGTCCATAATTCCACTTGAATTTTATCGAGTACAAGGGGGGGNTAGCATAAAATTTCGCGGAAATGTAAAATTGTTAGCTCGTGAATGGCTGCTATACACAGATTTCATGAAATGAAAAAAAACAGAAATTATAATCAGTACCGGGAGCTGAGTCACATGTTCCTAGGGCAGAAAAAGTCTGACCTCCAATTTTCCAAACGAATAGAAACAGAAAGATCGAAAGCTCTGTCCATAATTCCACTTGAATTTTATCGAGTACAAGGGGGGGACAAAAGTCTTAACATTTCAAAAACGTGTTTTCTTGACAATTCTGGATGAGAAAACACCTTTTCAGCGTTTTTGACAATCTCAGGACTTTTGCGCCAAAAAATTCCTTCAGATTTGGATTCCCCATATCAACCCCCCCCCCTCCAGATACAAAAATTCAGAAAATTTTTTTGAAATTTCGATTTTTTTTACTCCAAGGGGGAGGGGTGCAGGTGCATCCATTTTTTTATCGGTTTCCTAACTCTAGTTGGTACCATTGAATGGTTTGAAAAATGTTCTACGAAACACCTTTTTTAAATAAAATCATCATTTTTCAAATAAATCATGCAATATCACGCAAAAAAAAACGTAAGAATGTACCAATATTTCTTTCACAATAAATCTATTAGCTGAAGCGTGTTGTTTTTAAAGAAAAGCCCTATTCTTTTTATTCCAAAATGCGCGCTGTATACATCCAAGAATTGTGCGTAGACACATCGGGTTCACGCCCGGATCCTCGCGTCGGGCCCGGGACTCACTCATGATGTCTTCTGTTCCGCATTTGTCTGGCTGTTTAGCGGTCATTGAACGAGAGACTGGCGCAGCCTACTCTATATCTCTGGCAGTCAAGGTGCATTGCAAATATAAAAGGCTAGAGTGACAGTTGAAGAGAGTTTCGAAAAATCATTACAGAGGAGGGACTTTAATAATTAGACTTTTGTGTGTTCTTTAAATGAAAATGGAATTATAAATTGACCTTGAAACGAAGCTTCTGGCCACTATACGAATTTTTCAGAGATATCATCAACCATTCTCGCTGCAGTAAGAATTGTGTAAAAAATCAATAGGGGAAATGGGTTCATTCAGGAAACACATGAGTTTCACGTGAAATTCCAATGAAGTTTTGGCAGATGAATTGCCGTACAGCAACCCCAGACGATGTTAGATACTAAAAGTTAGTACAAAGATGATCATATGACATGAAAAAAATTTACATGTATACTTTAACCTTTAAAATATACACATTGGTCTCGAAAAAAGAGTGACCGAAGCAAGATGATCAACTGACAAGGAACCATTCCGAAGTGTGACATCGAAATCGTTATCGAAACCCCTATCCAAAATTGTTCCTCATATATGACTTTTTGAACAAAGACCGTAACACATAGTGATCCATGTTAGAAAAAATTTTTCTACGTTAAGAATAATTCTTTTGCGATACGCGATAATTCTTTTGTAAACATGTTATTTAGCAACGCAAATAAGCGTTTTATCAAGTTTTTTGGGGTATCACAAGTTATTGCACTCATTTACCGCGGCATGCCGTGTATCTAGAAAAACTAGGGAGTGCATTTTGCGACCATTGGGCAGAAAAATGACCCTATCGGGGGTAATTTGATGTGAGAAATCGATTGTGTGCACTTCCCGAGACATAAAAATGCCATGCACCCCCTTTAAGCAAAATTTTATTTTTGGGTCCAGACTCGTGGTCCAGGTTCAGAGCAAAAATGCTAGTTTTTGTGGCTTTATCAGATTCGCTCAAAAATCCGATCAGAAATTTTTCGCACTAGCCCCAAAAAGGTAATTCAATTTTGGGCAAAAAGTGTGAAGTTAACATAAGTTTAGGGGACTTGAAGCGCTAAACACATAAAAAAATTACTTTTCAAGAAAAAACTTTGGTACAAACACCCCGAAATCGAAATTTTGGGGTCGAAATTTCGATTTTGACGCATCACTATATAATAAAAATGCATTAGAGAATACTCCACGGCGAAGCAAGTCTGCGAGTGTTAATGAAAAAGATAGAAGAAAGAAAAACAGTTCAAGTCAATAACATTTGTTTGTAAAAGGGTGCGCGCTAGCAACCGTGAAACGCATTTCACGACGATTTCCGGACGTCCGGAAATCCGAGCTCATTTCCAGACGGTGTCGGAAATCGTCCGGAAACGGGTTTAAATTTGCCTGAATATTGACACGAAAACTCTGAATCTTACATTGTTTAAAAATACGCCTAATTATTGGGGTATTTAAAAAACAAGGCACTAGGAACGAATTTACTTTACTGTAAATTAGATTCCGATCCTAATTTACGAATTTGAAAAATCATATCAGAAACGTTAAATTTTGCTGATTTTGAGTTCTAGAGGATTTTCGCGGTCGAAAAACACGATTCCGAGCGATTTGAGCCGCTCCGAGCTCAACCTGACCGAGTTATGACGATTTGTAAATTATATTCCGCAAATTAAATTCGTAAATAAGATCCCTTGTAAATTGGTAAATTAGATTCGTTCCTAGTGCCAAAAACAAGGACGGCATTCTTTATAGCTCGACGAGACGAACAAAACGACACCAAATTTATCCTTAACAATTGTTTTGGATTATTGAAACGAAAACTCTGATTCAGGGTTTTCGTTTCAATAACCCAAAACAATTATCAACTTGGATAAATTTAGTCACGACTGCGCGCACTCTAATCGTTTCCTATCGTTAATAACAGTTAAAAAAACAATGAAAACATTGATAGATTCATCTTTATCGACATTTTTTATCACATGTGCCCAAAAAAAAAACAATTTGAACACCATTCCAGGTACAGAAACTAATACCCGAACAAAATAATAAACAAAGTCTTGCAAGGGACGAGTGTTTACTTGAGTCAAAAAATATACACAACATCTGAAAAACATGTGCAAGCCATAACAAACAACCACAAAGAAAATGAAATCGAGTCTCTACGGGACTATAAGAAAACAACAAACACTGTTTTCTATTTTAAAAAACCAATCAATCTATATAATGCCATACATATATTTGAAAAAACCCTTAGTGTTTCAACGCAAATATGTGCGTAGTTTACATCGCATTCTAGAGAGCCAACTGGACGGAAAACCGCAGTTGTTCGTCGCTCGTATCAGCTGATTCCTTCGTGTTGCATTTGTTGGCAGCGAGCAAAGAATTCCTGGTCAATGAAAAAAAAATTCTGAGAGCTCTTTTGAGAGAACCTCATGACAGAATTAGATCCTTATGATTAAATTAGTTGTAAAAGAATCTTGTGGTTGAGTTTAAAGGACCAGCCCAGTCGGATAAAAGTTTTTTTTGATATTCGAAATTTTTGTTGATATTCGGAAAGTTCATGAAAAATGGAGCATTTTTTGTTTTTACGGCATGTTCTGAATCGTTGTAGTTTTTGAGATAATTGTGTTTGAAATTTTGAATTTTGTACATGTTTTCGTTGTAATACACAAACTTTTTTGAATTTTTTGCGGAAAAATCGATTTTTGATGATTTTTACGATTTTTTCAAATTTTCACCATTTTTTCAAATTTTTTAAATTTTCATAAAATGAACATTGTAGCAATTTTTATAGCTAAATGAGACGAGAAAAATGACACAAAATTATCCAATTTGAAAATTGTTTTGGGTTATTGAAACGAAAACATGAATCAGGGTTTTCGTTTCAATAACCTAAAACAATTTCAAATTCGATAATTTTGGTGTCATTTTGCTCGTCTCATTTAGCTATAAAAATTGATATAATGTTCATTTTATGAAAATCGAAAAATCATCAAAAATTGAAACATCGTCACAAATCGAAAAAATCGTTAAAAATTTTAAAAAATCGATTTAAAAAAGTTTGTGTATTACAACGAAAACATGAACAATTTCAAACGCAATTATCTCGAAAACTACAACGGTTCAGAACATGCAGTAAAAGCAAAAAATGCTCCATTTTTCATGAACTTTCTGAATATACACAACAAATGACAACCTTTTTTCGAAGTTGTAATTTTTTGAAATCTGTGTATTACAACGAAAACATGAATGCAGTGAAAATTCATCCCTGACTCAATAAAAGTTGTGTATTGACGCGAAAATTTAAAAAAATTTTTCGTTTTTCATCAACTTACGAAAACTGCCAAAAAAATTTTGAGTTTTCGTTTCAATACACAACTTTGATTGATTCAGGGACGTATTTTCACTGCGTTCATGTTTTCGTTGTAATACACAAAATTTCAAAGATCGCCAACTTCATACGCAATTATCTCGAAAACTATAACGATTCAGAACATGCCGTAAAAATGCTCCATTTTTCATGAGCTTTCTGAATATACACAAAATGACAACTTTTTTCCAACCGGACTGGTCTTTTAAATTAAAAAAACATTAATTTTACGTAATTTCAAACAAAGCTAAGAGACGAAATAAATTGACTATATCTAGTGAAAAGTTATATACTAATAAGAGTGCTAAGTGACCGTTGACTGCCCAAACTAGAGAGGAAAACATAGAATCGATGCAACAGCCACTACCTCTCTCCGCCAGCTACTGCTGCTCAAACACGCGAAAAATTTCGACTCATTTGGCAACACTCTCGAATTACTAAATACGTGCAAATCCGGTAAATCTGAAAACTGACGAAAATTTTTTTCAACAAAATTTATCAACTTTCCAGTATGTGAAGTGCATTGCATAAAAACTTGATTTCAAAGATCAACATGTGACTATCCCTGCTGTCTGGAAACCTCGGCCGTGTTGCCTCGCACTCGTTGAAGACACCCCCGACCGAAATGTGTGTATGTCATATTTAAAAAAGTCACAGGTGCGGGTTATACTAGGGCAAGAGCTGGCGGAGAAGCGAGCGAGCAATTTATGTGGTTTTTCATAAATTGATTGCTCGCACATGATGATTGGCGTCCTAAACATTAAACAAACGATTTTTTGTGTTAAACTCTGTTACATGGCGAGCTTCAAAAAATATAAACGCGCATGGTCTAATGGCTAGGATGCTGGCCATTCATGTTGTTGGTGCGGGTTCGAAATTTTTATTTTAGCGAATCATAAAAAGTTGTAAAACACGGCAGCACCAAACTGTGCAAAAAGTTGAGACGCCCTCAAAAAGCGCCATAAAATCGGCCGTATACTTGTATGAAACTAACACAAATGAAACGAATGAAACTAACACAGATGGAACTAACACGAATGAAACTAACACAAATGAAATGAATGAAACTAACACAGATGGAACTAACGCAAATGAAACTAACACAAATGAAACGATACGAATGAAACGAACACAGATGGAACGAATACAAATGAAATGCTACTAATGAAACGATTTCATTTCCAACCGACGCCCGGAAACGGGTTTGAATTAGCCTGAATATTGACACGAAAACCCTGAATTTGGTTTCGTTCCATTATGTCGTTTCATTCGTATCGTTTCATTTGATCGTCTCATTCATGAGACTAACTTTTTTACAAGTTTCGACCGCCGTTGCGTTAATAGAAGAATGGAAATGGCCAGCATCCTATCCATTCGGCCATGCGCGCCGAGCTTTATGTAATCTCGCGTGTGACACAGAAAAAAATTCAAAAAAGTTTGTGTATTACAACGAAAACATGTACACAAACTCAAAATTTCAAACGCAATTATCTCAAAAACTACAACGATTCAGAACATGCCGTAAAAACAAAAAATGCTCCATTTTTCATGAACTTTCCGAATATCAACAAAATTGGCAACTTTTTTCCCACTGGAGAGACCGGTCCATTAAAGGGGGTGACAATCATGGCCTAATTTAAGAAAAAAAATTTTTCTAAAAAGATCATTTTTAGGAGTAAAATCATGCGAGAAATCGCCAAAGCGTGAAAAAGCTTCCCTGACCGCAAAAAAGTTGTCGATTTTTACTTTGTGCAAAAAAATTTGGCTCCAAGCGGGATTCGAACCTGCGATCTTAGTGACCAATAAGCCGCTGCTTTGTCACTTCACCACCGAGGCTTATTGATGGAGGAACGTCTTTTCACATCAAGTACTAGTATAAAAAAGGTAAAAAATCTATATTTTCCCTGAATCAGGGAAGCTTTTTCACGCTTTGGCGATGCGCGCAATCAATTTCTCGCATGATTTTACCCCTAAAAATGATCTTTTTAGAAAAAATTTTTCTTGGATTAGGCCATGATTGTCGTCACCTCCTTTAGTAAAACATCTTGTGAAACAAAAATCCAAGGCAATAAAATGAAAGAAAAAAAATCGGCCGCGATCAATCTCGTTTTGGACAGATCCATTGCGAAATCAAACGTCTCATTTCCTTAAATAGTTGTTGTGAATCACGTCACATTAACTTACACATGTCAACTGTCTTTATCATTTATTTAATAATAGTCTCATTCACTTCAGCCAACGCCCAATCTTTGCTATTTCCACATGGATATTTCGACACGAATAAATTGAGTGCAATCGATGCGTTTTATCTTCACATGCTGGCCATCTCAACCCTTGAGCATGATGGTGTCACATTGGACCAACTGGATCAGCTGTGGAAGGATCGAATTGAAGCTCCAAGACCTAAGACTGAAGATGAGTCTGTACTGGGCAGATCACCAAAACCGGTATTGCCAAGTACAACTGAAGGGCATGTAGAAGATGAAGGTGGATTAACAGTACAAGAAAATCATGAAATTCCTGGAAAAGGGCCAAAAGAGCCTTTTAGGCAATCAAGAGGTAAGATTATAAGACGAATCTGACTTACTATATAGTTAGGGTTGTCCGATTGCAACATCTTGTTTTCATAGCCAAATGGTTAGGACTCCACGATTGCACTTTAAAGTCGCGAGTTCGAATCCCGCTTGTTTTTAACTTTTTTGCCTTTTTAGATTTTTTAAAAAGAAAGACGGCATTTTTTATAGCTCGCCGAGACGAATAAAATGACGCAAAAATTATTGAATTTGAACAATGTTTTGGGTTATTGAAACGAAAACCCTGATTCATGTTTTCGTTTAATAACCCAAAAGATGGTTCAAATTCAATAATTTTGGTGTCATTTTATTCGTCTCGACGAGCTATAAAAAATACCGTCTTCCTTTAAAAAATGTTAAAAAATAAACTAGAGCCATACCCAATAACAAACCATACTTGATATAAGGAAAAAACAAGAAAATTTCGAAACCGCTGATAATAAAAAAGTTTATAAGTCATCAAAGTGACACATGCAACGATTGCACAATGTCCAACAAATTGTGTTAATAACACAGAGCATAAGAAAGTTGAAAACATAACTTTCTTCGTGTAAACTTATTTTATTTACTTTTATTTTTTAAGCTGCCGATACGAGTGACGACAATGATGACATAGAAACTTCAAATGCGAATCCGTTTGATTCAATCGCAACAAGACCGCCGCCTCGTCTCCCCACACCGATTGCAGTTCCACGGGGGTTTTTAACTCGCGACCAAATTCTTGGAGTTTCGGGTAAACGGCCAAGACAACGCCATTTTGAGCAAGTCGTACGGATAACAACAAAATCAACAATAAATCAAGCAAGAGGACTCGTTGATGATCCATTAAGAGGTATCGATGAGTTTCTGTTGACTACCATAGCGCCTATAACGAAGCGGAGGAAACTATATGCAAAGTTGGATTGGTCGAAACCACATATTATAGAATTGCCAATTCCACCATCATTAGAATAGAAAAATTTTGTTATTTTATCTAATATCTGTAACACTCAAAAGGTCGATTGTCATTTTCAAAGTGGTCTGGGTATTGAAACGAAAATTTGAATTCCTTAAAATTTTTTGAAAAATAACACTGCCAATCGATAGAACGTGTTGAAAAACGGTAGTACCCCAATTTTCATGAACGAATAAAATGACACCAAAATTATCCAATTTGAAAATTGTTTTGAGTTATTGAAACGAAATCCCTGATTCATGTTTTCGTTTCAATAAACCGAAACAATTTTCAAATTGGATAATTTTGCCAAAAATTCGATTTTTTTGATGATCAACCGTTGGCACAATCGACCTTTTGAGTGTTAATAAATGAATTTAGTAATAAAAAATGTTATATAAGCCTAAGCCAAGACCGCAGCTGCCATTTCGTTACCTAATAAAGCATTGTAGATATTTTCTTCGGTTAATTGAACCATCGCATTCCGCGCATCATAAGTGGCTGAAGCAATATATAGCAAAATAGCTATAAAAACTTTTTTGTGAACTGTATAAAAAGTAGATGAAAATCTATCGCAGTTGTTGAGGGTAAAAAGGGGTTGATCAATTGGTAGAGGTTCGGAGATCAGTGACATCTAAACCAGCGGCAAAAAGATGTCCGCTTTTTATTACCTCATAAAGATCTATCATTTGGAATAGACCGCCTCTAAAAAGAAGAACCAAATAGACAAATTTTCAATTGTATCTAACCCCAAACCTGATATTCAGGGGGACTAGAGCAAGATTTGGTTTGGAGAACTTTTTGACAATTCGAGTTTTGGGCCCTCTTGGGGGTCAAAAACTTGAATTTTCCAAAAGTTCTCCAAATTGACTGAAATATGACCTTTCTACCTCAGGATTTTTGAAAAAAATCCTGCGGAAAATATATTTTTTTTGAAACATTTTCAGAATTTGTCGATTTCGATCATAATGGAGTTTTTTTCATACGGGAAACACGAATAAGAGTATTTAAGTAACGAAATTTCAAAGTGCCATATCTCGACGAAAACGAGGTCCAAACTCCAAATTGACTTCACTTTTAAACGGAAACCGTATATGAACTTTCATTTGGCGCTGTTTTTAAAAAAATTTCCCAGGTTGGAGTCTTCGTGGCACTGGACCTTTAAAACACCTTTTTTTAAGAAAACAGAGCTTTGTGTCACAAAATTTTTTAAGGGTTGTTACTTGTTCGTACGATTTTCTCGTTTTTCTATCGATTTTCATCAAAAGTAACCTTTAGGAAAATTGTAGAAGAAATCAAGCTCTACAGCTTCGTTAAAGGAGATTTAAGATCAATCTGACTAGAAAAAGATAAAATTCATTATCAAAATGAGTATCCTTACAAAATTGTTGTGACACCCAAAGCTCGATTTTCTCGAAAAGTTTGTTTTAAGACTTATGGATTATGCTCCTTTACATGAATTAGTTCCTGGAATGCATTGCCGTGAGAATATTTTGTCTCTTCAATCGATCGTTCACAATCAGTTGGGTGCTAGTCGGTACAAGGACATGATAAAATATGTTTTCTATAAATCGGATTATTTTGATACGCGATCAAATCAACTTTTTTGTAACCCCTACCGAGTTTTGTTTTAAAAATTTGTCAGAGTGTTGCGCCATGGAAAATTGTCAAAATTTATCCTTTATTAAAAGACCAGCCCAGTCAGCTACAATCATATGAAAAAATGATATATTCGAAAAGATCATGAAAAATTGATCACTTTTTGTTTTTACGGCACCATCTGAATCGTTTTCCCCATCGAGATAAATGCATTTGAAAATATGAATTCGCACACATGTTTTCGTTGTAATAATCAAACTTTTCTGAATTTTTTGTGGAAAAATCGTGAAAAAATAGCATGAATCGACAGAGAATTTTATGCTGAACAACTTTGCTAATTGAAGTTTGCATAAAAAATGATTTTCTCCAATCAAAAATGTAAAAGAAGTTTAAATTCGTGCAGAGTTTTCGTTTCAATATACAAACATTCAAAAATTTAAACTTATTTTGCATTTTTGATCGGAGAAAATAATTTTTTTATGCAAACTTCAATTAGCAAAGTTGTTCAGCATAAAATTCCCTGACGATTGATGCTATTTTTTCACGATTTTTCTGCAAAAAATTCAAAAAAGTTTGTGTATTACAACGAAGAGCTTGTAAACGAATTCATATTTTCAAATGCATTTATCTCGATGGGGAAAACGATTCAGATGGTGCCGTAAAAACAACAAATGCTTAATTTTTTATGATCTTTCCGAATATATCATTTTTTCATATGGTTGTAACTGACTAGACTGGTCCTTTAAGACAAATGAGCACCCTGACTAGATTTAAAGTTCGCTAACCACTACACCATGAACCCTTTTAGCTTTTTTGTTTTCTAGTTTTATTAAACGTACATTTTTTTAAACAAACTTGTGAACCATTTGCTCACAACTAGGTAGGCATGCCAGAAAAAATTTTTATCATGCGTTTATGCACTCATTATTATCTTCAATTTGAGCTATGTATCATCAAAATCTAAGAAACCAAGTTGTGACCCCTTCCTTGTTAGGCATTGAGCTAGCCAGTCACTGAATGAGACCTCTTCTTTTGGCCAAGTCATTACTTTGTTTATGCACATCGGTTTACACTATTTCACTGGTTACACATTCCCCCTCGTCAATATTCTTTAGTGTCCTCCCTAAATAGTGTTGAGGCAAATGGAAGTACCTTATGTTCGTCTGGAGAGGGGTTTTGATTTCTTTTCACCACGGTATTTTGCCTCGCGGCGCCTCTCACTTTTATAAACACTGGTCAGATAAACAACTCAGATATTTTGGAATATGAGTTGCATTTCCCAGTCGACATCAATCCATTTGGATTCGTACTTTTTTTCACAAGGACAGAGTTCTGAAACAGTGAAGTATTGTATTTGTAGTCGTCCAAAATATTGGGCTGGTGGTGGTTGGGGATTTGAACCGGGTTTATCTGAATAGGCAAAAGTTTTCAGACCTGACCGGAACTCGAACCTGGACCTCCTGGCTACCGTCCAAGTGCACTACCATTGTGCTACCGAGACCTATAACTGATGCTCGTTAATTAGTGAATACTTGTCGGTGTATTTTCCACTACTCACATGGTAGCACAATGGTAGTGCACTTGGACGGTAGCCAGGAGCCTGGTCCGGGTTCGAGTCCCGGTTGGGTCTGAAAACTTTGTCTAATTTAAAAATTTTTTTCTTATATTTATTGTTTTATCCGTTCCCTTAGGGTATCCACAAGCACGGCACAAGCTATCGTACGAAAGTACGACGCAGTACGATGGCATCGTACGATAGCTTGTGGCCATTTCGTCCGTCGTACGAGTGTATTTTACACTCGTACGATGACTTCGTACAATAGCTTGTGCCGTTGCTTGTGGGGGACACGATAGCTTGTGGCGACCCTTAGGCATTGAACCAGCGAGCCACTGGATGATGACCAGGGCTGTAGTTCCGTCTCCTTTTTCTTCGGCCTTTTTCTCGGTTCCGTTCCGTTTCCGTACTCGACGACCCCGGTTCCGGTCATTGAACCTGTTCCGTTACAGCCTTGATCTCGACCAGGGCTGTAGTACCGTTCCGGTTCCGTTAAATTCCGGCCTTTTTCTCGGTTCTAGTTCCGTTCCGGTTCCGTACTCGACAATTCTGGTTCTATTCCGATTCCGACCATTGAACCTGTTCCGCTATAGCCCTTCCTTTGGCCAAGTCATTACTTCGTTTATACACTATTTCACTGGCTACAACTAGTTTTAGCCCAAAAATGGACGAAGAAACCGAGGAAAAGACGTCCGTATTAACCGAACCTTCGGATAGTTTAACTTATAATTTTGGAGAACACACTCCTGATGCAGTTCTCGAAAAAATTGGTATGTCAAAAAAATTTTTTTCGTATTATGTCAACTTTTTTAGGGTACTGTAATGGCTATATCTTATATATTTTCATAGCTTCGAGTTTCGTCTGGCTCCTAAATGCCATGCCCATGTTATCTAGTGCATTTTTGACTGATACTATTGGATATTCTAATACAAACTTGACCGGAACTTTGAGTATTGTTGATGAGGTTTGATGGAAATTTTTTTTCTTGGTCCGATTTTTAGTTCCAACTTTTTGATAACCGTGCGAATTTACTTCAATGGACAGCTGGGTCGTTTTTGTTAGGAAATATGATTGGCGGTTCACTAATTTCAAGACTTTCGGACAAGTAAGGATTAGGGTATTCAAAAAACATTTTTTTCAAAAATCACAAATTTAGGTACGGACGAAGAATTATGATGGTGTTTAGCCTCTTTGGTCTAGGTTTTATTGGAGTTCTCTCCGCTATGGCTACAAATATTTATTTTTTCATCTTTCTAAGGTTGTGCCAAGGAGCTTGCTTTACTGTAAGTATCGAAAATACAACAGGGGGCGAAAAAATAGGTGATAGCACCCAAAATTCACCCACCCATCACCCAGTGGGTAGCATCACCCACTATCACCCATCACCCACTGGGTGAATCACCCAAAATCACCCATCCCCCACTGGGTGATGATGGATGATAGTGGGTGATTCACCCAGTGGGTGATGGGTGATTCACCCACTGGGTGAATCATTCACCCCCCAGCATCCAAAATTCACCTCCATCACCCAGTGGGTGAATCACCCACTATCACCCATAACCCACTGGGTGAATCATCCACTATCACCCAGTGGGTTATGGGTGATGGCACCTTTTCGCCCCCTGAAATACAAAAAATGTTACCAATTTGGAAAATTTTTTTAAAATTTTCATGAAAAAGTGAAAATTAGATAATTTTGTCAAAAATTTTTTCAAATTTCATTTTTTGGACCACCTGAAAAGTCACAATTTTAGGGCTCAGGGATCACCAACTGGGTCTTAGCCTACGAATCTATCCCAAAATCACTTCGATCTTACACCGCACTAGTCTTTGGAATCCAATGGGTCATCGGATACTGCCTTGTTGCTCCGTTCGCATATTTTTTCCCATATTGGAGACACTTTTTATTAGCACTTTCTTTACCAAGTTGTCTGTTTGGAGTCCTGTTTTTCATGTAAATTATTTTTAGTAGAGTAAAAAAAAATTTTTAGCACAGTGCCAGAAAGTTTCCATTTTCTAGTGGTGAAGAAAAATTTTAAGAAGGTATCAAAATGGATTGAATTGGCAGAAAAGTCGATAGGTAGAAAGTTGAATGTGGATATATCGAAGTTGATGGAAATTTCGGATGAAGATTCGAGTAAGAATGAGGAAAAAAGGTAAAAAAAATTTTGTTTAAGGGAGGGAGAGAATTTTTTTCGAATTTATTTTCAGAATCCGAATCTAGAATCCAGATTCAGAATCAGGAATTCGGTTTCTGAATCTGGATTCTGAATTCGGATTTTGAATTCGGATTCGGGAAAAAGTTTTTAAAAAAAGGTAAAAAGAGTTTGGAACTTATGCACTTCGCCCCCCCCCCAAATTTGGGGGAGGGGGGCCGAAGTGCATAAGTTCCAAGAGTTTTTTTCAGCTTCATTTCTGAGGTTTTCTCAAACAAAAGATTAGCCATCGATACTCTAATCTTGGCATATTTATGGTAATTAAAAAAAATTATTTTTTAAATTTTAAACATTTTTTTAGGACCTGTGATACTCTAGTTTATTATGGCCTTTCATTATTTAGTACCCAGTTGGCTGGAAATAACTATGTTAATTATATGCTTTCGGGTCTTGTTGAATTACCTTCTTATATTATTGCACCTTTTCTTTTAGACTGGTAAATTTTTTGAAAAAAATTTGGGATCTAATTTTGAAAAATTTTTTAAATTAAAAAAAAATTTTTAGGTGGGGTCGAAGAGGAGCCGTTAGTTCAATGCATTTCCTTGCAGGAGCAATGTTGGTTCTAGCCTCTTTTATCGCTTCAGCCTCAACTTTTCGCCTTATTTTATGGATGATTGCCAAATTTGCTATAGCATGTAAAAAAATTTTTTAGTAAAAAATCAAAAAATTAAATTTTTAGGTGTTTTCACGAGCATTTTTGCATATGGTAGCGAAGTTTTCCCGACAACAGCTAGAAGTTTTTGTATGGGAATGTGTGCTGTTACAGCTAGATTTATGGGAACTTTTGCTCCCTTCACTAGATCATTGGTAAAATTGAAAAAATAAAAAAATTTAAAAATGTTTTTAGGAAGTCGTTTGGACCTCATTTCCATTATTTCTTTTTGGTGTTCTAGCTTTATTGGCCAGTGGTTTGACCTTGATTTTACCGGAAACCAAGCATCGAAATCTACCAGCTACAGCTAGTAACGTTTAATAATGATTTTTATAATAATTATATTATTTAATCATTTTTGTATATATTTATATAACTTGAATAAAAGATAATTGTATGAAAATTATTCTAAACGAATACACCGATTGTACGAGAAAATTCTTGAAGTTTCGGATAAACTGCCAAGACAACACTATTTTGAGCAAGTCGTACGGATAACAACAAAATCAACAATAAATCAAGCAAGAGAACTCGGAACTAGTGCAGTTTGTGCGTCCAATGAACATTTACGCGTCCAATTAAGACATGTACGTGTCCAATCAAAATTTGGTACTTATGCACTATCGGGGAGGAGGGGGGGGGGAGATTCTGCATACAGTAGCGGAAAAAAATCTTGGGGCAAGGGTAAAAAGGGTGTGTTTTTCACCTTACCCCAAGACTTTTTTCCGCTACTGTAATGTATGGAAACGAAAATTATATTTAAAAAAATCAATTTTCACACCGATTTTTAAAATTTTCATTAAAAAACATTCGTCATTTTTATATAACTCGCCGGGACGAATAAAATGACACCAAAATTATCCAATTTGAAAATTGTTTTGAGTTATTGAAATGAAAACCCTGATTCATGTTTTCGTTTCAATAAACCAAAACAATTTTCAAATTGGATAATTTTGGCGATTTTGACGAAAATTCGATTTTTTGATGATCAACCGTTGCCACAATCGACCTTTTTTGAGTGTTAATAAGTGAATTTAGTAATAAAAATGTTATTATAAGCCTAAGCCTAAACTGCAGCTGCCATTTCTTTGCCTAATAAAGCATTGTAGATATTGTCTTCGGTTAATTGAACCATCGCATTCCGCGCATCATAAGTGGCTGAACCAATATGTGGTAAAATAACTAAAAAAACTTTTTTTGTGAACTGTATAAAAATAAACGAAAATATACCACAGTTGTCGAGGGTAAAAAGAGGATGATCAATTGGTAGAGGTTCGGGATCAGTGACATCTAAACCAGCGGCAAAAAGATGTCCACTTTTTAGTGCCTCATAAAGATCCATCATTTTGACTAGACCGCCCCTAAAAAAAGAACCAAATAGATAAATTTCCAATTGTATTTGATCCCAAACCTGATATTCAGGGGAACTGGAGCAAGTTTGGTTTGAAGTGTCACACTGAACATAAATTTTTTCGCGAGAAATTTTTTATAATTCTCATTTTCGTATAAAATTTGAACCATTTGGACTAAATTAGGATTTTACTTATGAGATCAATTGTTTTAATAACCAAACTTGGCTCATTTCCTAAATTTCAGGTTCGACCAAAGTTGAAAAAATGAAGTATATGCCATTTTTTATAACCCATTTTCCGGCGAAAATGGGTTATAAAAAATGGAGATAAAGTCAAGCATGCACAAACCTGCTAGTATTAATCAATATCGCACCATTTTTCATCTTCCCTAACGTCTCTGTATTAAACTTCCCAATGGTTTCTTTTGTCTGTGCAACGGTAATGATCAAAAAATCACTCTCCTTCAACAAATCCTCAAACGATACATATTCGAGTGTAGCTTAAATTAAAAAATTTGTATTTAAGAGACGATATCTCGAAAGTTCGAACATCCCGCGGCACTAGGCGAACTGATGATAGAATATGAAATTTGGGACCAAAATAAACACATTGGTGCATTTGAAATGGTGTGAAAACTTAAAAAAGGTCCATTTTGGCCCCTATGAATGTTGGGTCTTAAAATTTTTTTAAAGCTATCTAACCAGCTTTTTTCGCAGGCAAAATCAAATCGACTCAGGTGAGATTCGAACCCGAGACCCTTAGACTTGAATCTTGGAACACTAACACTGAGCCAAGTTCACGATAAAATCGGTCTTTTAAATTTTGCTTATAATTTAACATGAATTTTTTATAACAACTTTTTTTTCAAAAAATTTTTTTGAATGTTGCTTAGAATAGCTTCAAACAGGGGGCGAAAAGGTGCCATCACCCACCACCCAGGGTGGCATCACCCGCTGCACACCACCCTAAGACTAGGGAAAAAGTGAGTTGAACATTTCCGACAAAAAACCGAGCAGTAGAACTTTTTATTACTTATTGCTGAGAATTATTTACCAAGCCACCTCAAAATTGGCTCGTTCATTTTTGAGTTATGAGCCTGACAAGATAGCACTAACCCTTCAAAAAAACATAAGGGGGGACCCTTATGGTCGAAAAATTTTCAGAAAATTTTTTTTC
>OZJO01008148.1:0-14229 GCA_900406225.1 Acrobeloides nanus
TCACGCAGCAGGAGTATTTTCCACACAGTAACCTTTTTTCTCATACTGCATGCTATAAATTAATTGTGTGGAAAATACTCCTGCTGCGTGATTTCATACAAGCTGCGGCGCAGCTGCTGCGTGGACCAAATAGCAGCTGCGCACAGCCCGTAACTGCTGCACGCAGCGCACAGCAGCTGCTGTCTGAGGCAAGGACTGACCCTTTATGATTTTTAGTTCTCCGCGTGATTTTTTTCAATTTTTAGCTGGGATCTTAGGGCTTGTGAAGAGGGGGAGGGGGTAGGAATGCAAATCAAATCAGCCCCTGTCCACGATTGCTCCCAATTGTCGACCTATGATTGAAACTCACCAGGGATGATCATATATGGATGCGCCTCTCGCTCAAAACCAAATATATGTTTTAATAGATCTTGATGAGAGAAACTACCAGGCAAAATTTTGGATTCCCCTTCTGAGTCCTTGTGGAAATAGGATAATATCAACCAAAACATCCCCTATACCAGCTTATGTCAAACATAAATTTTGATCTATAAATGATCTTTTTATGAAACTTTTTGTAGAAGATTCCTCGTGTAACGAGACGACTCCCAAAAAGGCATTTTTTTACCAATTTTCCATAAAACAAGAGTCGTTTTTCATTTTTTTCTGGCCTGTAGAGTCGGTCGGATACAATCACACTATAAACAAAACTCATTTTATAGCAAATTCATCACTGAAAACTCAGTTCGAGTCCAACTAGATTCCAAGGGCATTACTGGAAGTACCAATTTGGAAGCAGTAGCTATTCTCACCCCAACAAATCAACGTGTTTCAGTACTAAACAACCGTGATACAACCGCCAATTATGGTGTTACAGTGAATGATGCCAGTATCGACGGATAGCATTTAACTTTGTATCTTGAAGCTAGATCTTTTACGACCATTGTCTGGAATGCTCCTAGTTAAATTTTTAAATAAAAATAAAGAGTAGAATTAAAATAAATCAACAAAAATTTATTTAAAAAAAAAAATTTATAACATATAAAAATCATGACATAAAAATTTTCTAGTAATCAAGGAGGTATACATGTATAGGTACATAAAAATAACCTAACAAGCTTCAAGTTTGTAGCAACACTTTTTGGCGTAGTTTCATCTCCTTAAAGGGACCGGGCCAACCGTGACGTTTTTGACGCTTTTTTTAAAGGGAGGGGTGCATTTTGCGACCATTTGAGAGAACTAAAATTTTTTTCGTAAAAATGACCCTACTACCCCTAATTTTATGCGGGGAATCGATTGCGCATCGAAAAATTCTGAAAAATTTTTCGGGGGTCAAAAAATTGAAAAAAATGCGTCAAAATTAGGGGTTGTAAGTTTTAACCCCAACAAAATTATTTTTGGGGGTTTTTGACCCCCGAAAAATTTTTTCACAATTTTTCGATGCGCGCAATCGANCCCCCCATTTAAAAATTTTTTTTGCCAAAACAGCCGTAGAGGCCAATCATGCGAAAAATCGATTGCGCGCATCGAAAAAATTCTGAAAAATTTTTTTAGTGGGTTAAAAACCCCCAAAAATAATTTTGTTGGGGTTAAAACTTACAACCCCTAATTTTGACGCATTTTTTCAATTTTTGAACTCCGAAAAATTTTTTCAGAATTTTTCGATGCGCGCAATCGATTCCCCGCATAAAATTAGGGGTAGTAGGGTCATTTTTACGAAAAAAATTTTAGTTCTCTCAAATGGTCGCAAAATGCACCCCTCCCTTTAAAAAAAGCGTCAAAAACGTCACGGTTGGCTCGGTCCCTTTAAAGAAGGGGTGCAAATTAGGATCCTTTCTCCAAAAAAATTTTTTTTTGAAAAATGACTTTCTAGGGGTAAAAATAGAGTGAAAAATCAATTGCCCACATCCCCGTCACGTGAAAATGCTTCCATGATTCTGATTCAGGGAATGGGGTGGATGTAGGAAAGCTTTTTTATACAGGGTGGTGCAAAAAAAACCCGTAATTTTGAAACTTTTGGGGGCCATTTTTTCGAAAAAATTTTTTTCTAAAAACATCATTTCTAGGGGTAAAAATAGCTGAAAAACATGATTCCGGCGTCAAAAAAATTTTTTGACCCATAAAAGCCCCTTAAAATGGAAAAAAACGGGGTTTTTAACCCCAAATCTCAGAAAAATCGCTATTTTATCACGTTTTTTCATGTAGAAACAGCTTTTATGGATCAAAAATTTTTTTTGAAGCCGGAATCGTGTTTTTCAGCTATTTTTACCCCTAGAAATGATGTTTTAGGATTGAAAGAAGATTTTTGTATTTCTCCTTAATTGGTAACCATAATTTGAAAAAAGATAAAGACTTATACTTATATAACATACGATATTAATTTAGAATTTTTTTTAGCACCATCTTTAAAAAACACAGATTCATTTCGTAAATTTTCGTAAAATTCAAATAAAAAATTAGAGAAAATACCCTGTTTTTTGTAAGCTAGATTGTTCGGTACCAAGGTCTTGCCCTTTAATGATTTTTATAATTTGTTTACTATTTCCCTTATAAACTGTGAGGAACACAATAGCACTAGCCGTTTTGCTAGCAAAATTCATTTAGAAGTACTTTTTTGCGCTTTTATGTCAATTTTGACCCCTTTTTTATGCTATACCCAAGGGAAAATCACTTATTATTCATTCCACAGAATAACTATTTTTCTAAAAATGATTATTTCTATTTTACACAAACAACTCTATTACCTGAAGATCTATAATCCACTCACAAATTGTTGTTCTCTATTAAACACGCAACTGGCGCCATCTTAAAACGATTGGAATTTTAATGATAAAAAATATTATGAAATAGTGTCTTAATTTGAAGCTAACAAGTCGTTTAGTGAGCGTAAAAAATGGATTCTTGACTACAAAAATTCTTCAAAGCCATTAATTTTGTCAAAATTGTTATCATCATCTTTTCCTACCCAGTGACTCCACTAAATGTCGTTGAGTCAGTAAAAAGTACCTAAAGACGAAGCCACTTTGTCGGTAACACGTAATGAAGCTGATAAAAATAAGCCATAAGTAAAAGCTGTGGTTTTTGATGCATGAATAACATTTTGTGAGACAAGATTAACTATCCGCTAGTGACGAATACAGAAATTTTTTTATTGGTGGCGCCCTACTCGGAAATTTTTAAAAATTTGCCTTGGTTCTCATTTATGTTTTTTTCTAAAATTTTTCATATTAGAAAAAACCATTAGAAAAAATTTTCATTTTTTCGTTATAGAGGTGCTTGTGCCTCTGCGTAAATCAATGGGGAGGGGACCAAGTAATTTTTTCGAGTTTAAAAATTTCAAAAATTATCTTAAATCCTTGTTCTTCGTTGTGAAACACCTATTTTTAATCTGAAAACACCCAGAAATTTTTGACAAAAATTTGGTTGGGATCTTCGAGATAACGTAAAAACCAGCGCTGCAGGCGAAAATTTTTTTGAAAAATGCTTATTTATATGCTGAAAATGAAAATTTTTGGTTTAAAAAATGTTTGGAAATTTTTTTGTTGAAAAATGGTGCTTGCTGCGCCGACTTGGCGCAGCAAGCATCATATACAGGGTGTGTCATAATTATGCGGTACACTTTCGAAATTTCACTTTTTCGCCTTATAAAACTCTTTTTCATCATTTTTTTGCATTCTTTTTTACTTTTTTAAACTTTTTAAAGCTTTAAAATGATACAGCTTCAAAACGAATGGTTCAGGCGGAAGGAGGATACTTTGAATAAATTTGTTGTTTTATGCGTTCTTTTGTTTTGTTGCTATAAAAAAGGTTTGTCGTTTGTTGAAAGTGTACCGCATAATTATGACACACCCTGTAAAACGCGATAAGCTAAAATTTTCGGCCCCGACCCTGATTCAGCCAAAAGTGAGAAAAAGTCGAGGCTAATAACGGTAAATCAGCGATTTGCCAAAAATTAACCAAAACTCATAGCCCCAAAAAAAACCCGATTTAAGGTAAAATTGACATATTTTTACATATTTTAACGTAAAATCGGGTCAATTTTCCGCTAAATCAGGTCATTTTTTGGGGATTAATTATAAATTTTAGTCAATTTTTGGCAAATCGCTGATTCACCGTTTTTTGCCTCGGGTTTTTCTCATTTTTGGCTAAATCAGGGTCAAAGGCCGAAAATTTTACTTTATCACGTCTTATATGCAAAAGAAGGACAAAGATTCGAATACCGCCTGAGAATAAAAGTTTTTTTGCATTTTTGATATTTTTTATCGAATATGATCCTCCTAGATTAAAAACACACAAAAAGCCCGAATTTTACAGAGTGGGCCAAAAAATGGATTTTGTGATTTTTCGAGATCCGAAAATTGATTTTTCTAAGGGTAATTTTATGCGGGGAATCGATTGCACGAATTCTCGAACCCTGAAAATGCTTTCCTGGATCTGATTCAGAGAAAAAATTGGGTTTTTGAAAAACATATGTTTTTTTTGTAAAAATCACTTTTTTAATTCGATTTTGGTCAAAACGATTGGGAATTTTTGCGCATCGTCCTAAACAGATATTTATGCCATTTTTGAAATGAACGAAATCGTATTTACGATTTTTGCATAAATTATAAAAAAAAGATTATTTTCGACTGAAACCCTTTAAAAACGACTTCTTTCACTTCAAAATGGCATAAATATACGTTTCTGATGATGAGCAATAAGTCTCAATTGTTTTGCACCAAAATCGAATTAAAAAAAGAGAGTAAGAACAAAAAAGTGATTTTTTAAATACAAAAAAATATTTATCTTTTTGAAAATGCAAAAAACGACAATTTTCGCTTCAAAAACCCAATTTTCCCTGAATCAGGGTCAGGAAAGCATTTTCAGAATTTGGAATACACGCAATCGATTCCCCGCATAAAATTACTCCTGAAGGAGTCATTTTTACACAATACATTTTCGGGTTCCAAAACATCACAAAAATCCACTTCTTTTGGCCTATCCTGTACATAAATGTTGTCTACAAACCTATAGAAAATCGGGGAAATTGCAATTTTATGTAATACAAGGCAATCATGGGCAATGGAGTCAATATTGTAAAAAATTTGTGAGGCTCCATTTATACTTTCGTGTGTCTTCGCGGAGCGTCTTTCGTCTATCTCGTTCAATTTAAATCCGTTAGGGCTAAGTGATAGCTCATTGGATTTCTGAGATCACAGTGAACAACTTTGTAGAACATCACTTTTTATGACAAAATTACTGGGCTGAATAAAAAGGAAGACGCTGGATGTGTCTTCGTTCATGCGTCTTCGACAGCGTCTTGCTTTTTATTCATCCCAGTAAATTTTTCATAAAAAGTGATGTTCTAAAAAGTTGTTCGCTGTGACCTCAAAAATTCAATGAGCTTCACTCAGTCCTAATGGATTTAAATTGACCGATATAGACGCAAGACGCTCCGCGAAGATGCACGGAAGTATAAATGGAGCCTGAGGTATGGAGGGTTCCCGATTCAGGGGGTCCGATTTTGCGGGAGAGGAGGGTCTAACAAAAAAGGTCGAAAAAAGTGTTTTTTCGCAAAAATTTGACGACCAAAAAAATGGTTGCCAAAGCGTTTTTGACTAAAAAATCATAATTTTAACTCAAAAATCGTAATTTTTTACTACATAAATTCAATTTTTTGCGAAAAATCGTATTTTTGGTAAAAAATTACTTTTTGGAAACCCCTCCCCGCACCGATCCCCCCCAGACTACCAACAAGGAGATCAAAATTGAACCTCTCTGTCCACATATGCCCGACTCAATATGCGACTATAGATTCAATTAATTGCGCCTCTTTTATCACTCACCAATTTCTACCTTAACCCATCCACCCCTCCCCCCATATCTAGGTATAGTCTGTTTCAAAAAGAGATATTACAGAAACTTTCCGACCCCAGTTATGAGCGATTACGTCCGATCTGGCAAGTTAAGCAATGTTGGGCCCGCTGGTTCGATCCCCAAGGGTGATTTTTGAGAATTTAAAAAATTTTAACAAGACCCCTTAAATTCGACCTTGTAAAATGTTTTCCTATTTTTATTTTCCTTGAAAAAATTTTTCTAGGCCTGAAAATTGATTTTAAAATATCATTTAAATATGAAATCTTGAATTATGATAATTCTATCATAATTTGTAATCTCATTCAATGATATTTTATATATTTTTTAAAGTCAATTTACAGGCCTGAAGAAATTTTTCAAGGAAAATAAAAATAGGAAAACATTCTACGAGGTCGAATTTAGGGGTTCTGATAAAAATTTTTTTTTAATTCTCAAAAATCACCCTCAGGGATCGAACCAGCGGACCCAACGTTGCTTAACTTGCCAGATCGGACGGAATTACTCATAACTGTGGTCTGGAAGTTTTCTATAATATCTCTTATTGAAACAGACTATAGGGTGGGAGGGGGATCAATTTTTTGAGTATTTTTGCTTTTGTAAGAAAACTTTAAGAGATGATATCTCGAAAGTTCGAGCCTAAGTAGCCGTAATGTTAAAAGGCTCGACTGCCATTTAATTTGATTTGATTTAGTGAGATTATGCATGAGAAAGTTTTTGAAAATCATTTTGAGCCAATCCGCTGAACTCCTTACATTCTAAGCTTGTCCTAAAATCAAAAACCTGATTTTACGTTGATTTTTTGAATTTTCTAACCTGTCTAAAACACTCTAGATAATTTTTTTCGGCCAAATTTTCTTTCTGGCCGATGTATTCCAATATGGAGAATATTCCTAGCGTGGTTTCGAAAAAATCTGAGAAACTTCGATTTTTGAGCCTTTTTTTTATGGTGGCCGTAGTTGTAGGGGTCGAAAAAAAATTGGCTCGGATTTTTTCAAAACTACACTAGAAATGTTCTCCATATTGGAATACATCTGCCAGAAAGAAAATTCGGCCGAAAAAATTATCTAGGGTGTTTTAGACAGGTTAGAAAAATCAAAACATCAAACGTAGGTTTTTGATCTTCGGACAAGCTTCGAATGTAAGGGGTTCCGCGGATTGGCTCAAAATGACGTTCAAAAACTTTCTCATGCGTTAATCTCACTAAATAAAATCAAATTAAATGGCAGTCGAGCCTTTTAACACTACGACCATTTAAACTCGAACTTTCGAGATATCGTCTCTTAAAAGTTTGAGTAAAGACATAAGGAGGAACTTGATGATTTATATCAACCTCCGGTCAGTTTGGGGGAGGGATATCTGCCCTCATACTTTTCCTCCTGGTGCTACTTATCTTCACCCTTTCCTACACAATTTGATCAAAAAATTGAAAGTGTTTTTTCAAGCTGGTGCACTAAAAAGTGTTTAAAATGTGTTTTTATAGCTAGTTTATGCCAATAATGCTTAAAAAAATTTTCGGCCACTTAAATTTCGCCACTTTGCCTTTTTTCTATGGGTTTTAAGTCTAAAATGGGCCTTTTCGGAAAAAATTCACATCTCCTTGGAATTGAAAGGTATTTCGATAATTCCAAAATCATTGTATTGTTCAAGGTCAGAACTATGTTTGTACGAAGCCGATTTGGCTGAAACCTCTTCTTCGCCGAGATATGACACTTTGAAATTTCGTTGCTTATCACTAGTTAGTACCACGTGTAAAAATGGGTCAAAAATCGAAATTTCTCAGATTTTTTCGAAATCACGCTAGAACTGTTCTCCGTGTTGATATACATTGAAAGCGTTAAAATTTGACCGAAAAAATTATTGTGTTTTAGACAGGTTGGAAAATTCAAAAGCTACACGTAAAATTGGGGTATGAAATTTCAAAGTGTCATATCTCAGCGAAGAAGAGGTTTCAGCCAAATCGGCTCCGTACAAACATAGTTCCGACCTTGAACAATACAATGCTTTTGGAATTATCGAAAAAATCTTTCAATTCCAAGGAGATATGAATTTTTTCCAAAAAGGCCCATTTTAGGCTTAAACCCCATAGGAAAAAGGCAAAGTAGCGAAATTTAAGTCGCCGAAAATTTTTTTAAGCATTATTGGCATAAACTAGCTATAAAAACACATTTTAAACACTTTTTAGCGCACCAGCTTGAAAAAACACTTTTTCGGGTGACTTCATTAAGAATCGAGCCACCGTGCCACTTATATAGTTCCCAAAAAATGGCCCAGAGGGTCAGAAAAAAGAATAAGGAAAGAATTGGCAAAAAATGACAAAAAAATAACCGTTTTTGACTATAAATTATCATTTTACACAATTTTTATCTAACTAATTTTGACTAAACATTGCAAACAAAAATCTCAAATTTTTTGAGATTTTTGAACCTCAAAGAACGTGTTTTTGGACCAAAATAACCCCTATGAGATCGTTTATTTAAAATTTCGAAGAACTTCAATTTTTAGATATTTATCACCAAAGAAGGGATCAATTGGGTCCCCGGGGACATGAATGTCTCTATTAGAGGCAAAAAATTGAAATTCTCAACCTACCCCCCTACAAAAATTTATGCCTAATGCTCTATATCAGGTAGCTTCTGGTTTTTTCCAAGTTTTTTGTTTATTTTTACGGCCTTCGACCGATTGGGGAGGGGGTAGCAAGATCAGCTTTATGAGGAAGGAAGACGGATTCGTCTCTCCTCATTTCAGTGTCTTCCTTCTCATTTCTCGCTTATAGAGGACTTTCTTCCTGCTGAACTCACTCACTCAAACATCTCGCCCAAATGATAACTCGCCTAAAAACTGGATCTAAATGAAAGTATTGGCTTCCTCATTGAGTGAGAAATAAGTTTTTTTGCCCAAACATATGCCAATTTGTTACCCATGTGAGAGTAATAAAAAACCGCAAAGAATTTTTCCTACTGACACTCCTATGGGGAGATCGGGTCTAAAATGTAGTTTTTGGGGTCAAAACTAAGGTGCAAAGAAATGATCATAACTTTTTATGGTTAAAAGCTTTTTCAATAACTCTTTTTGCATTTACAGAGGGTGAAAAGACGCAATATATGGTGTCCGGTTCGATTTTAAATCGACTTAAAAACTGTTTCTATGTCAGAAAAACATTTTCTCATAGTCTTTGGAGTAAGTTTTGAAAGTTCGATTTTCGATCTCTGATGGCTGGATGGCATGGCAAGTCCAGCGGAGGTCGAAAATCGAACTTTCAAAACTTACTCCAAAGACTATCAGAAAATGTTTTTCTGACATATAAACAGTTTTTAAGTCGATTTAAAATCGAACCGGACAAAATAAAGTCGAATTGAGACCCCCGAAATCGATTTTTCTTAAAGGGGGAGTACACTTGTATAAGTAAAATCGAGATTTTCCGAGATTTTAGATTTTTTGAAATTTTTTCAAATCATGAAGTTTTTGCGAAAAAAACAAGCCCGATAAAGGTGTTTTTCGAGCCCCATTTCCTTCAGAAACGCTTAAAACGCTATTTTTCGATGTTTTGAGGGCTCTAGAAGTCGTAAATTTCGTATAAGTCAATGAAAAATTCGTATTTTTTTACAAATCAACAGATGAAAAAGAAGGTAGATGAGTTGTTCTACAAGAATTACAGAGAAAATAAAAAATTACAAAAAAATGAGCTCAAAACATAAAAAAACTAGCTAAAAACGGCATTTTGAAGCATTTTTAACGGTCAGAACGGGAGTTTTTTTTTGGTCAGAACGGGAGTCCAAACGACGTCTAAATATTTTTCATGGGTTTTTACGCAATTCATGATAAAAAAATTTTTATGCATCGTTTTTATAAATCTCGGAAAATCTCGATTTTACTTATACAAGTGTACCCCCCCCCCCTTTAAATAAAAATGGTCCATTTTTGTGTTTTTAATCATGAAGATAAAGGTTTGAGGCCAAAGTTAACACACCATAATTTGCGTCTTTTCATCCTCTAATAAATGCAAAAAGAATTATCGAAAAAGCTTTTAACCATAAAAAGTTATGATCATTTCTTTTTGCGGTTTTTATTATTACTCTCACATGGGTAACAAATTGGCATATGTTTGGGCAAAGTCGAAGAAATCAACATGAGAAACTTTATTTGTCAGCCCAGCCCTCCAACCTAAAGCCACCATTGGTCTCATTGACATTATAATACCAAATAATTTTCTCCTACCTATCAAATGACACTAAATATTTCCGGTCTCTGAATGCAAATAGAAAATACTCCAAAAACATTCAAAATAGCTTTGCATCGGGGTCTATGACAAGACTTCAAAAATTCATTATCTCTCAACTATTCAGACAATATTTCAAAATCCATAATCTTCCATTTTTTGTCTAAAATTTTTTGCCCACTCCATTTTCTACTGTGTGCTGTACTTCTTTTATCAAATTTCCACATTCGTCTGAATGTATAGATTCTTCTAGCAAAATTTTTTATCATCCATTGATGGTGACTCCACTAAATGTCGTGGAGCCAGAAAAGTACCTAAAGAAGAAGCCACTTTGTCGGTATATTCATGGAATCTGATAAAGAATGAGCTATATATGTAAAAGCTATGATTTTTGATGCTTTAATATACTGTCGTTTGTATATTACTCTACCAAAACCTATGATATCTAACGAAAAAGGCAGTATGGATGGAATTTTTTACTTAGATTTTAGTGAATATGATGATTTGGCGGTATGAATAATCGGCCGTTTGAAGCCGACAATAACCGGAGGTAAAAATTAGTATAAAATGAAGAAAATTTAAAAATTCATTAGGTGTACGATATTGAGGCCTTATTTTTGATCTTTGTAAAAATGAGATTTTTTATTCTTGTTCTCTCTATTTCTAGTCTAATTGCTTTAGTGGTAAGAAAACGAATAAATTTAGTTTTTCGGAACTCGCATTCGATTCTTCGTCAAAAATTAAATTAGGGATTTTGGTGAAGTTTATTTGTGGTAATGAAACGCGCAGGAAACCCGAGAAAATAGCATTTTTGAAAAATAACATTTTTTTAAAATGTAAAATTTGGATATTTTTTTGTTGAAAAATGGATTTGGACAATTTTGATGAAAACTTTAGTTAAAGAAAAACCAGCGCCGCAGATGAAAATTTTTTCATCTGCTAAACGCTTGTTTTAAGCTGAAAATGCTCAGAAAATTTTTTCATCTGCTAAACGCTTGTTTTAAGCTGAAAATGCTCAGAAAATTACAATTTTTGAAGAAAAAATGAAAAATTTTGAACCTTATAGGTCAAAAAATAGAAAATTTTGGTCATTTTTGGTAAAAAATCATTATGGGAGACCATTATGATTTTGAAAAAATTTGGGAAAAAAATAAGGGGTACCATATGGAAAAGTTTTAATTTTTTCAGGTTTGGGGGAGGAAACCACCGCGGATTCCCCCTAGCTACGCCACTGCATCTAACGCTAATTTTCGTAAATTTATGACATAAAAATTTACGCCGGCTGCAATGCATTTAGGCCCACCACTAAGGGTACGCGCTAGCGGAAATTGCATTTCTGGACGCTAGCCGTTCGGAAATCGCATTTCTGGACGCTAGCCGTTCAGAAATGCGCTAGCGTCCGGGAATAGCATTTTCACAATTTCCGGATGGCTTGCGTCGGAAATTTGATTTCCAGACGGCTAGCGTCCGACATTTGTTGTAACCGTGCAGTTCAAGCGAACCGAACTGAGAACACGGTTCAAGATTGATGTTTGTTTAATTCCAAAGCGACTACACGAATAATCAAGATAAAATAAGCATTTTTAATCATTACACGCTAGAATCCGAGTAAAATGAACCGTGAAGACACTTTGTTTGGCACGGTTGAAGCGTGTACATTCAAAATGGTTTTTTGCCATTTTTCAGTCGAAAATATTTTTTCTCGATAGATTATTCGTAATTAAGCATATTTAATTCAAGAATTTTAAAAATTGCATGATCTAGCATTTTTTCTGAATTTTATGGGTTTGTAATATAAAATTTTAAAAATTCAGGAAAAATGCTGGATCAGTGCAATTTTTAAAATTCTTGAATTAAATATGCTTATTACGAATAATCTATCTAGAAAAATATTTTCGACTGAAAAATGTCAAAAAACCATTTTGAATGTACACGCTTCAACCGTGCCGAACGAAACGTGCTGTAATTTTTTCTAGTTTTACAAAAAATTTCAAAAATCACTTTAATCTCCTGACGCAAAAATTTTTTGCTGAAAAACACTCATTTTTAAGCGGAAAACATTCAGAAATTTTTGTTTTTCCAAAAATTTTGTTTGAGAAATGCTTTTTTAAAGATGAAATTGCTCAGCAAACTACAATTTTTGGTGAAAAATTTGTTGAGAAACGCTTGTTTTTAAGTTGAAAATGCTTATAAAATTGAATTTTTTGTGAAAATTTGAACTTTTTGAAAAATGCTTGTTTGAAGCTGAAAATGCTCAGAAAAAATTCCGACCCTTCGGGCTGGAATGGTGAGTGCGACCACACCCCCTCCCTCGGCTACGCCACTGAGGGGACAGATCGGAAGAGCGGTTCAGCAGGAATGCCGAGACCGATCTCGTATGCCGTCTTCTGCTTNGCCACTGAGGGGACTATACCCCCCCCCCCCCTCTAGCCCTCTTAAATCAAGAGGGGCAGGAAGCATTTTTTCAAATTATTCCTTCAAATTTGTGCTTTTCAGCTATTCTTACCTATAGAAGTCGAATAAAACAGTATCATATATAGAACCTGGGGACCAAGCACCTCCGGTGCTCTGGGAATGCCGTATTACAGTGAAACCTAATGTAAAAGACCCCAACATTTTCGAAACTTTTATGATCTCCAGAAATTATACTCCTTCTATCCATATATGTGCTATAGCCGATATTGAATTTCAGCCTATTCTGAATCGGCTAGTCGATACGGAATCAGATAAAATTCAGGATCGGCAAACCGATTTTGAATATTGCATACCAAATTATAATTTACATGGTTTTAAATAAGATGGTCCCCTATCAAATCTATAAAACTTAAAGGGGGTGACAATCATGGCCTAATCCAAGAAAAAAATTTTTTCTATAAAGATCATTTTTAGGGATAAAATCATGCGAGAAATCGATTGCGCGCAACGCCGAAGCGTGCAAACATCATCCTGATTCAGGGAAGGTGGTGGGTGTATTGAAGCGAAAATCAAACATTTTCGGATTTTTATGAGAAAACCGTCGATTCTTAGGTTTTTATAGGCGGGGAATCGACACTCTCGAACTGTGAAAACGCTTTCTTGACCCTGATTCTGGGAAAATTTTGTTTTAATTTATATCAAAAATCGTCGAGAAATTTATTTCATCAATCAGATTTTCGATATAAAATAAAACAAAGTTTTTCCTGAATCAGGGTTAAGAAAGCACTTTTACGGTTCGGGAGTGCGCGCAATTGATTCCCCGCCTAGAAAAACATAAGAATCGACGGTTTTCTCATAAAAATCCGAAAAATATTGATTTTCACTTTAATACACCGATCCCTTCCCTGAATCAGGATGACGTTTTCACGCTTCGGCGATGCGCGCAATCGATTTCTCGCAAGATTTTACCCCTAAAAATGATCTTTTTTTAAAAATTTTTCTTGGATTAGGCCATGATTGTCACCCCTTTAAATTCTGAATCCGGATTCCGATTTTGGATTCGGATACTAATTCAAAAAACGTATTCTTATATTTTTATTCTGAGCCATTTTACGTCAAAATTATGAAAATCCGGGACTGACACTTCAATACCATTTCTTGTAAGTCTCACAACAGCTAAGTTGTTCTTCAATGCGTCATAACAGGCATGACCTTACACGCCTCACACCACTCTCAAATTCGCTTCACCGGTAAAATGAAAAAAGCGAGCGGTAGAAACCTATAGTCTTTTTTTCGTCAAAGATTTTTTTCTTCTATAAAATTTTTCTGATTGAATCAAGAATTAAAAGAAGAATTGTTTATTGAAACGAAAAAAAATTTAAATTCTTTGAGAGAAATTCAAAAATTCTAATATAGTTTGTAGTTCGTATTCAGAGTTTAAAAAATTCTTTCAAAGAATTTAAATTTTTTTTCGTTTCAATAAACAATTCTTTTTTAATTCCTGATTCAATCGGAAAAATTTTATAAAAGAAAAAAATCTTTGACGAAAAAAAAGACTATAGATTCGGTTATGCTGAACACGAATATAATAGCCGAATCAAAAATCGCTGGCTAATTTTCGAGTTATTATCAAAACAAATAATGCTTTTAAAGGACCAGACCAGTAATTTACAATCATATGAAAAAAATGATATATTCGGAAAGATCATGAAAAATGGAGCATTTTTTGTTTTTACGGCATGTTCTGAATCGTTGTAGTTTTC
>OZJO01008173.1:0-11546 GCA_900406225.1 Acrobeloides nanus
GAAATTGTCTAAAAATGAAAAATTTCACAAAATCTTGCAAGAAAACTATATTTTTTGTGCAAAAACTGCGTTGGCGCGCGATAAAAATCGTTGGCGCACGATAAGTCGTTGGTGCGCACCAACGATCGTTGGCGTACGCCAACGACGGTGTGCGCCAACGGCTTACAGTGTTTTTTGCACTAGCGCGCCAACGGCTTATTTGTCGCTTACAGTGTTTTTTGCGCGCGCCAACGGCTTATGAGCACCCTAATAAAAAAAACTTTTAGAGATTGACACATACAAACTGTCTAGACGTTATTTTGAATAATTCTCTATGAGTCACCTAGTAAGTGAAGTAGATTTTTTCACAAAAATGACATCACAAATTACTTTAAAGGACCAGTCTACTAAAAGTTGCCATAATTTGTATATAAGTTCATCAAAAATGGAGCATTTTTGTTTTTTACGACATGTCCTGAATCTTTATTTATACTTCCGTCATGTCGCGACACGCCGTACGAACGTGGTACGATACAAACATGCACTGTCGTGTCGCAACACGACAGAACTATAAATCCCGCCTAACGGTTTCAAGATAATCGTGTGTGAAGTTGGCGAAATTTGAAATCTGTGTCAATTTCTCACGCGGTTATCTCGAAACCGTTAGCAATTTAGGACATGTCGTAAAAACAAAAAATGATCCATTTTTCATGAACTTTCCGAATATGTTCAAAATATGGAACTTTTTTCCGAGTATACTCGGTCCTTTAACTTGATCAATTTTTTAAAATTATATATTAAGATGTCCTTAAACAAAAGTTGACTTATGAACAAATTAAAACAATGCAATTTTCTAGACATGTGCTTGTCGCTTTTAGATAAACTTCTTAAAATCCTTATCATAATCCCAAAATTCTTCTTATAAATTCAAAAAAATCTCTTAAAACTAGAAATCGAAAATTTTAATCATCAAAATCGAATAAAACTGGTATGTTTTACTCGAGTACGATCCAAAATTCGCTTGCAATTCGATAAAACTCCTATAGAGCTGTGGCTGGATAGAGATATGCAAAAATTGTCAAGGAATTTGGACAACTTTAATTTCGGGCAGGGATTCGAATCCTGTACCTATAAACTACAAATTTGTCACACTAACCACTCGGCTATGGAATTCTGTAACCGCGATGCACAAAATGGTACTAGTTTTACTCATCTCGATGAGCTGAATCGAATGGCATTAACCGTTTTTAAAATTTCGCCTGTAGCCCCTCTTATATGGCAACTAGTGGAGGCAAGTAAAGAACTATTTATTGTATAAACATTACACAAGACTAAGACTTGATGCCCATGAGGCCAAGTCTCTTAGCTAGATAACAGCTGTTATAGGAGGGGCCATAGAGCTACAACTTTAATATCGGTTTTGATCGAGTTGTCTGGCTCCATACCCCCAGTTTTGATTAAATTTAGATCAAATTTGAAAAAACGATCAAAATTTGATCAAAACTGGGAGTATGGAGCCAGACAACTCGATCAAAATCGATATTAAAGTTATAGCTCTAAGAAGTTTTATCGAATTGCAAGCGAATTTTGGATCGTAATCGAGTAAAACACACCAGTTTTGATCGATTTTGATGATCAAAATTTTCGATCTCTACTTAAAACTAACCCATTTAGGTATCTCTTTGGTCTTCGACTGAACAGGTGTCTTACTAGACCTTGTCTGGACGGGCATTTTACAATCCAATCACAAGGTTGCGTTCCCTAAAAAAATATGATTAATAGCTTGTCCAAAAACCAACAATTCAAAAGTTATCACGTGTTTTGATAAAAGGTGCTCGAGCAACGTGTGAATTAATCAAGTCCAATGTCCAATTCTTATTACTCAATGTTGCCGTCTAAAAAATCCAATCACCAATTCTTATTCCAAGACAGTCAGGCAGCAGTTTGGGACAAAATGCCAATGCCAATATTTTTTGAATATGGCGGGAGATTTAAAAATGTAAATAATGGTCATAAGAATCAAAAGTATGCGCGTCCTCCGACAAGAATTTAAAAAAATCACAACCTACTTTACCCTTCCCCCCTTCCTCCGATAAATACACAACCCCATATCGTGATTACAGGCCAAAACAAGCCAACGCCCAGTACCGTATTCAGATTCAAATTTTGATGTGTGGGGGGGGGGGAAAGCATAAAAAAATTCACTCCCCTCCCCCCCCAACGTACAACTGCCTCTTGCACAAACCGTCCTTTCAACACTTGCGCAATCACACTCCTCCCACCTTTTCGTAACAAAACAGGGTCACGCCCAACACTACTAAAAATGATAACTTATCATTTAAAGCTAAAGGTACATTGAGCCATAAATTTGTGTTAATAGAAAGTTTTTCTTATTTCTTTACCAAAAATGAAAGACTTTTATCTTCAACAATCGATTGTTGTATTTTTCATATTATGCCAAATAGCTTATATTTGTTGTATGTGTCCACCAAGTACAATCCAGGGAATGGATTCCAACACCTGCTATAAACCATCTAAAATTCCTAAAAGCTTTAATGATGCTGCAGCTGATTGTATAGAGCACAAACAAGGACATTTAGCTTCAATTTTAAGTGTATTTGAAAATTCTTTTGTCTTAGGTAAATCCCTATTTTTATAAAAATTAAAAAATTGCAGGACTTCTTAATGATTATTATAATGACCAGGGTTTTTATTGGATTGGTGGTTACCAAACAGGCACAACTTGGAACTGGACAGATAAATCGCCTTTTGTTTATACAAATTGGGAGAAAGGTTGTATTACTATTTAAAGAGGAAATATGCGTGTGTCTGTCTATGAGAACTAACTTTTTTCCTGCCCTTGTTGCACAAAAAAATGCAGCTCGGTAGCGGAGCGCCGCAGGCGCTCCCAAGTGCAATTCGGTAACGGAGAGCGCCGCAGGCGCGTCGGTCTAGGAACATATTTTACTTTTTTTGAAAAAAATAGCGCCGTTAGGCGCGTTGGCATAGGAACTAGGTTTTATGCCGTAAATTTTATTCTCATTATCGTTTAGGCGAACCATCAATAAACGGTTCTTGTTTATCAATAAATTCTGACTCTAATAGTGGAAAATGGTCAAGCCTCAATTGTGACGTTAAACAAAATTATTTCTGCAAAATAAAATCTACCAATGATAACTTCTCAACAAAGACACCAGAAATTTTAACGACATCCAAACCCTTGATTGTCAATGATTGTGAGTCCGGGTGGACTTTTTATAACGTTACAAATATGTGCTATAAGGTAAGCATCGCATTTTTAAAACTTCTATTTGCGTTTTTCCTTTCGGTTTTTCATAAACAAAATTGCTCCACAGCAGAACTAACATGTATACAAAATGGTGGTCATTTGGCCTCTATTCATAATGAAGAAGTGAATTTCTTTTTATCAGGTATTTAAAATTTGCTTTAAAAACTTTATGATTACTAATAAATTATGATTAATATTCAACTAGAAAATACACAACCAGAACCACTAATGATTTCGGGATCAGGATTGCGTTCATCAAGGCTGTGTGGTGTAGTGGTTAGCACAGCAGACTATGGCTGTAGATAACCAAGGTTCGATCCCGCGACTCGGGATAGTGGTTCTAGTTGTGTATTTTCGAGTTTCTGCATGGCATTATGAAACGGTTCTAGTTGTGCATTTTTAGCTGAATATTAACCTAAATTATAGAATTTTCCCGAACTGGCATCGAACAAAATCCTGGGGCAGCAAATTGGGCCACAGTCCAAGTTCTTATAGGGCTCATGGATCCGACTGGAAATGGAGATTTCAATTGGACTGACGGAAGTGCTTATGATTACAATAACTGGTGTCCTGGTAGTCCTTATCTACCACCAACATGTACGGGTCTTATTGCAGATATTTCACCTGGGATAGAAGGTTGTATTCAAAAATGGTCCACAGTTTGGGATACAACTATTTTTCGAGCTTGTATATGCCAAAAACCGTCAAAATCACATTTTTGTCAAAATTAAATATATGGCGCGAGTATGACATAAACACAAAGGTATGCAGCCCCGTGAAATGATAGCTTTGATTTTATCTGTTATTTTTAATATCCTACTACATTAAACGTGTAATTCTGTCTGTCTGTCCAGACGATCTCGGGAACATTTGATTTAAACCCGGAGTGCGATTGCAAAAGTTGTAGAGGACGAAGAGAGAAGACGATTGACACCAAAATCATCGAAATGGTAGACAAAAAATTTTTCATTTTTTTGCCCTTTTATTATTTTACTCTAGAGCAAAATCTCGGGAAGTGCCGCTCGGAGTCATTCTTGGAGAAACCGCGAGCGCGTTATTGCTCGGCCCCGGTACTTACCTATTATGTGTCAAAATTAGTATCATTTACAAAGTTTAGCCTATAATAACTTATAATAAAAAGTACAAAATAAACAATAAACTACAGGGTGTCCCACCTAAGTGTCGACAGCAATGACTTGGCATTATCTCCAGAACCCTGGCGAATTTTTCGATGCGGTTTTTTTAAAGTTAGATATGCTAAATCTGCATTAAACGAGATGACTTTCGCAAAAATAAAAGTTTCTAATATTTTATTTTTTCCTTACAATATTTGGTTTTACAAAAAAGCACCCTCAACAATCGAATTTTTCAAAGATTCCTAAAGAGCATGACCGATTTTACTTAAAACACGTTCCGCGAGAAAGCCGAGCTTCGGATGCCACAAAATTTTTTTTGACGCAGGACGAAAATTTAGGTCGATATTCTGATGGAATTCATCGAGTTATGCAACTTTTATTTTGGGCTCCTAGTCCGACAACTTCTCCCTGAATGGTACAGGCCCTCAAAATTGGAAAAAATGACCATCGACCAAACTTGGATCGGTGGTCTTGGCATAAAATGAAGCCCCAAGTTCCAGCTACAAAATGCAAAAGGCCGTTTGTCAAAAGCTAAAAGACTTACTGACTTAAAGCCGATCCAAGTTTGGTCGAAAAATGGCCATTTTTCCCAATTTTGAGGGCTATTACCATCCAGTGAGAAGTCGCCGGATCGAGAGCCCAAAATAAAAGTTGCATAATTTAGTGAGTCCTATCAAAATATCGACCTAAATTTTCGTCCTGCGTTAAAAAAACTTTGTGACATACTCTTCGTCTCAAAGCTCGGTTCTCTCACGGAACTTGCTTAACTACAAAAAATCATGAAAAAAAGATTTATATTTTTCGACTTACAAGTCGATAAGAAGCCTCCGTGGTGTAGTTACTAGCACACCGGTCTTTATCCATGAGAGCACGGGTTCGATTCCTCTTCCTTCAATTTTTTTGCATTTTTGGGTCATTTTTCAATTTTTCGACCTATTTTTTTCACCCATAGAAGTCCAAGCTTTCATAAATTTTTATATATTCGATGTTATCTCTTGATAAGCTGCCTTCTTACATAAAAACGTAGAAAATCTGGGTGTGGCAGATCTTGTGGTTCCCTTGTTAGAATGTTTTAAAGTTAACTGTTATTTTTCGGCAAAATCAAATCGCCGCGAGTGGGATTCAATCCCACTATCTTTGGAATCAAATCACCACTGAACCATTTTAGCATTTCAAGATCAAATTTTAAATTTGCTATTATTTCACATAATTTTTTACATATGAAAAAGTATAAATCCTTTTTTATGATTATTTATAGGTAAGTAAAAGTGACATGCTCTTTCATAATTCGCGGGTTCCGAAGATAATGCCAAGTCATTGCTGTCGACACTAGCTGGGACACCTTGTAGGGGCTATAGTTTTGAGGTGCAAGTCTCCACCGGAATGCTTTACAGTTATTAACCATTTTTACAAATTAACAAACTAATCAACTTTACAAATATCACCTATAGACTTATTGGCTTTAACTTAAGCTGCCTAAACTATCCCAACAAAACTATCTAAAAAAGAGCCCTCTATGAGTAATTTTATGCGGGGAATCGATTGCGCGCATGAATACGCTTCCTTGACCCTAATTCAGGGAATGGAGTTGGTGTATTGACGCGAAAATCGAAAAAATTTCTATTTTCGCCCTGAAAGCATCCATCTGGGAGGTAATTTTATGCGGGGAATCGATTGCGCACATTGTCTAAATATGAAACAATTATCTTGACCCTGATTCAGGAAATGGAGGTGGAGTACGGGCAAAAAAGAAAATTTTATGATTTTCGCGTCGAGCTAAAAAATTTTTTGGTAAAAGGTTTTAAAATTTTGACGTATTTTTTGAAATTTTTGACTTGTTCCGGTTCCGCAAAGTTCCGCATTTGGAGATTTTCCGGTGTCTAAGCTGAACTGATTCCGCTTGGACTGATCTTGTTCCGATTCGTGGGTCTGTTCCGATCCAGCCCTGGAACACAGCGAGGAACACGAATCCAGACGAAGTTTTGCATGATAAAATTTTCTTTAGGCTGTTATGCCTGCTATGAAAAGTACATATTTTAATATATACTTTTCATATGTACTTTTCTTAGTTGCTTTAATATTTCATTACTTAATTTTTCGTTATTTTTCTGTTTTATTAAAGTAACTATAAGTTCATGTCCAGTTGAAACCATACAAGGGCATGAAAATGCTTGTTATAAACTTTCTACAACTCCCAAGAATTTTTTCGATGCTGAAACCGATTGTGAATCATCAAATGGCTATTTGACTTCTGTTGTAAATGGATTTGAAAATTCTCTTATATCAAGTAAGAACATATGTTTCAGATCTGCACCCCTTACACAGAAATGCCAAAAAATAAAGACACACCCATCCCACGCGCAAGACCTTCTATTTCCCTTTGGGTGTACCCCGCCCCAGCAAAAAACAGATCAAAACATAAAACTCTCTCCGAGACACAGTTTCCAAAATCGAGCATAGCCTGCTTTGTCACGACACATTTGCCACGAACGCATTTACCACGAAAAACTAAAGAATATGGCACTAGGACGGAATCTAATTTAACTTAAATTAGGTCTAAAATTTCCCTTTTTCACCAAAAAAGTCCATTTTTTCAACAAAAATTGTGATTTTAATCATTACTCTATAGCGAATGCATTCGTGATAATGCGTCGTGACGAATGCGTCGCGACGAAACGATCCTGTCGTGTCAAAGCAGGTTATGCCAAAAATCTGGATTCCATTAACATGAAGTGCTTTATCTTACTACACTATAAACGTGTAATGTCTGTATGTTGTACAGACGGTTTCGGGAACGTTATATTTAAACCCTCAACGCCATTGCTAAAGTTGTAGTGGACGATGAGAGAAGACGATTGACATCAAAATCAGAGAAAAAATTTTTCATTTTTTTCCGGGGGACCAAGCCGAAAAAATTTGAATTTTCAAAAAATGTCTAAATCGACTAGTTTTTTGTACTCGGGGTTTTCGGGGTATGAGAAACAGGAATTCGAAGGAATTTTTGAATTTTGACCGCAGGAAGGGACGAATCGGAAAAATTTTACGTGCATAAAATTACACATGTGTAAATTTATATCGATACATAGCTTCGAGGAAAATGTTTTTATTTCACACTTCAAAAAATAAATAATTCAAATTTTTAAGTAGGTTTCGGGATTACATATCAAAATAGACCCGGACAAAATAGACCCGGACAAAATAAACCCATACAGTCCTTGCATTTTTATGGCTTAGGCTTTAGGCCTAAAGCCTAAGCATAGGTTATAAAGCCTAAGCCTAGGCCTAAAGCCTAAGCCTAGCCCTAAAGCCTAAGCCTAGGCCTAAAGCCTAGGCCTAAAGCCTAAGCCTAGGTTTAAAGCCTAAGCCTAAAGCCTAAGCCTAGCCCTAAAGCCTAAGCCTAGGCCTAAAGACTAAGCCATAAAAAATGTAAGGATTCATAAATTTTTAAAGGAATAAAATTTTTTGTTGAAAATATACAAATAAAATTGAATTTTCAAGGATCTGGGTCTATTTTGTCCGGGTCTATTTTGTCTAGCAGTGGGTTTCGGAGCTCTCGAGAATGCCGCTCGGCCCATAGTACTCTTTATATTCTTTATGTAATAAAACATTATTGCAGAGATTGCAAGAGACTATTTGTCCACTCAAAAACAATTTTGGATTGGTGGAAAAAAAATTAGCTCAGCCTGGACATGGACTGATGGCACTCCTTTTACTTATACAAATTGGGCAGCTGGTAGGTTTTTGCTAATTTATAAGTTTAGCCAATTTTATAGGTCAACCAGACTCATCTGACCAATGTATATCTGTTACTTCTTTCAATAGCCAATGGTCTAGTATCGATTGCAATACTGCACAATATTATATTTGTAAGATACAGGCCACAGTGGATAATGGATCAATTACAACTTGTCCAACTAATAAGCCTGTGATTCCAGATACTACAATTCGACCAATTACCATAAATGATTGTGAATCTGGTTGGACTTATTATAATATTACTAATTTATGTTATAAAGTATTAGTTGGTAAAAATCTTTTTATAATTTAGTTTTTTAGGTTTTCCATGGCCAAACATGCTACGAATCTGAAACAACATGCGTACAAAATGGTGGACATTTAGCATCGATACATAGCTTGGAGGAAAATCTTTTTATTTCACGTACGGTTAGATAAAATCCTACTAATATGTATTGGGTTGTACCATAAGGCAGCTCAAAAAAACCATCGAATTTCGGCATTTTTCGCTCGTTCTCGATGAAAGTTTTTCTCAGTACGATGCAAGAGTGTATGCTGAATACGATCCAATTGGTCGTTTTGTGCATAACTCATGTTTTCGTGTCAATAACCAGACTTGTTCGAAAAATCAGGGTCTTAAAAATGTAACCTTATTTTAAAATGTTGATATTTGGCTGTAAAAGTAGATTTTTGACGAAATTTTCGACCTTCCTAGGATCTTTCTTGACGCTGAACACGAATTCTGACGAAGTTCAGGACCTGGGGATAATTTCGGGTAATCATGGGCATGGACTAAAATTTTGCGATAGGTAACTTTTTTCCGCGAATCAATCCTGTTGTAACACATCTGGAGGTTCCCTTGTGAGTGGGTAGTAGGATTTTGACTACTTTTGAGTGGAGTGGGGTAAAGTTCACTTAAACCGACCGCTTCGCGGCCGTTTTTGGGAGGGGAAGGGTGTATCCCAAATGTTGGCCTCTCATGAGTGGAATGAGGTCCAGATCTGGATCCCCTTTTCACCAATGCAACATAGCACTTTCTCATTATTTAATGTTTTATAGAACTTGCTCAGGCAGGTTATACGTTTGGCAATGATGGTGCATGGGATCGATATCATGTTCTCATAGGTCTAATGGATCCAACTCTTAATGGAAATTTTTATTGGACCGATGGAAGTCCTTATGATTACCAACGTTGGGGAACCTGCAATGGACAACCCTACTTGCCGGATGGGTGTACTACACTAATTGCTGATCAAGATACAGGAGGATGTTTTCAAGAGTGGATAACGAGTTATGAAGAAACCATACATAGAGCTTTTGTATGCCAGAAATCATCAATTGCTCATATATGTCAAAATTAATAATCATTTTTTAAAATTTAACAGGGACATATTTATTGAAGTTTACAAGCCATTCACAATAGTTGAAACTTCGCCTGGTTTGCACGGTTCGAGTTTTTGTTGGCAGAACTAAAAATTTCCAGTATATATTTAAATAAAAATTTTCTAATAAAACATACATGATAGGCAATACCCTGGTGTATAATGGCACTAAACTCATCTTCAGGGCAGACTTTGCCTCCAGGACAATCACAAAACTCAAATCTATAGCCCATAGCCATATAAAGGCAACTTTCGTTGGCGGTACATGTAGGCCTTCTATAATGTTTTCTATGAAAAACAGTAAAACTTTTTTTTGTACATTTTTTTGTCTTATGATCAGTGTCATTTTTTACTGAAAAATTTTTTCCAGGAGAAAATTATGTGACCCTTTTTCTTTTTTTCTCTGGCTTTTGGTGAAAAAATCTCCGGCATTGCCCTGTTTGCCAGTGGAAGTCAAACTCGAGATCTTTTGAGTCAACGACTAGATCATATCCACTGCACCACCGATGTAGTTGATTGATAATTCTTTAAAATAAACTATATGCGGTTATTTTTAAATTGTAGGGGGCAAAGATCTTTCAAATGCTATATAAATCATAACAAATTCGATGTCTAGTATGGCCATTTTTCAAAAACCAAATTTTCAAATGAAAAATAGAAATGGTAGAGAGTTGCAAATTTTTATAAAAACTAGTGTCGTTTGTTTAGGATTTACTCAGCTTTCATTTAAAAAACCGCGTTAAAAAATCTTTTAAATTAGCTGAGATATTGCCAAAAATGTGGTGTGAAGTACTTGCTGTTATGCACTGTAGATTATATAATTTAAAAAATTAGGTATCCTCCACAAAGATAGGTCTCCTCAAAAGAGCTAGGTTTCTTCCTTTGTTTCTCAATAGCTGCTAAGTATTCCCTAATAAGCGCTTGCGTGTAGCAGGTATCCTCTTCCCATTTTTGGGGAGTGGGTCTTACAACACTGATCCCTTCCCCATCCAGCGGCTGAAATTACGCCACTGGGGTACAATAATATTCAACTTAAAATTTTCATACACAATTTGCATAATTATTGAGTTTGAGTTTTAAAATATACAGGGTACGGCTAAATAACACACACCCCATATATCGAAAATGTTTCCAATGAACTTTGATCATTGGATACAAAGTTTTCGGGGTAATTTAATGCGTGGAATCGATTGCGCGCATTACCGAGCCTCGAAAATGCTTCCCTGCCCTTAATCAGGAAGGGGGTGGGTATTGAAACGAAAATCGTAATGATCAGAGTCAAGTAGATTTTTTCATGCTTCGAAAAGACGGCCAGTCAATTCTTCGCATAAAATTACCCCAAAAACTGTATAGCAAATGATAAGAGCTCATGGGAAAGATGTTCGATATTTTGCCACACGTCTATTAACATAATTGCTAATCACCTTATCATTGAAAGCAATAATTTTATTAGATAAAGCATCCATTAACACTATTCTTTTATTCTTTCAATAAAATGAGTCGTTTTAATATTTCATTATTTAATTTTTTATTACTTTTCTATTTTATTAAAACAACTATAAGTTCATGTCCAGCCGGAACAATACAAGGACATGATTCGAATACTTGCTATAAACTTTCTACGACTCCAAAGAATTTTTTTGATGCTGAAACCGATTGTGAGTTGAATGGATATTTGACTTCTATCTTAAATGGATTCGAAAATTCTTTTGTATCAAGTAAGCGTGGATAGAACCCTCCATAAGTTGGCCTTTGATCACTCTACCGACTGCGTCTTGCGATCGATGTCTCCCTCCTTCCCCCTCCCCCTGATTTAAAAATTTTTTTTATCCTCTTAATGCATGGACAAAGGAATATTACAGATATTGCAAGAGATTATTTGTCAACTCAAAAACAATTTTGGATAGGTGGTGACAAAGTTAGCTCAGCATGGGCATGGACTGATGGCTCTCCTTTTACTTATACAAACTGGGCATCTGGTAAGGCTAATTTATATATGTTTTAACTAATTTTACAGGTCAACCG
>OZJO01008177.1:0-32001 GCA_900406225.1 Acrobeloides nanus
ACTTTGACTGCCATGCATAGCCACATGTCAATTTTTTGACTTGTAAGTCAATGACTTTGACTTTTAACTTTGACTTTTTGACTTGTGTGCGTAGCCTTAGCCTTAATCCTACAGTTTCGGTGTCTAGGGGGTTTTCTTGGTCGAAAAGTACGAATCCAAGCGATTTGAGTCGCTCATAGTTCAACCTGACCATAAAGGTACCTTCCTCGGGGGTACTCCATTACTCAAAATTGGTCAAAATGGGATACCCTTGAGAAAGGTGCCTATAAACGGTCAGATTGAACTCGAAGCGACTCAAATCGCTCAAATTCGTGCTTTTCGACCAGAAAACCTCCTAGACACCGAAACTGAGAACTGTTACGGGGGGGGGGTTGATCTATCTTCAATACACAAACTCCTTCCCTGAATCAGGGCCAGGAAAGCTTTTCCAAACTTCGGGAATACGCGCAATCGATTCCTCGTATTGAAAAACCCCAGAGGATCCTTTATGACTACATTGCTCTCTTGTACGATTATTGGCATATTATTGGCATATCCGGGTTAATGCAAAAGCTCAACTCTTTATCCATTTTTAATGTTCTTTGGTGAAAATTTTCATTTTTTACTTAACCCGGGACTGCGCAGCGTATCATATATGATACAAAACATTTCGCAATCAAATAAACAACTGAATGATTTAATAAAGATCTCGGAAGTGGCTTATTTAGTGGTTAGTAGCCATGCTAGGAGATTCGTAAACATTTTATGCTGATTGTTTATATATTGGTGATACTGATTGCTCATAAATTTAGCTTAAAACTAGATGTTTTGATTTTTTTTCATTATTTATACATGTAAAACATTTTTTCATTTTTATATTTGTGAATTCTTATTTATTATGCTCTATATTTTTTTTTCAGTATAAAAAATTACTAGTTTTTATATTTAGTTTTTTATAAAAGTCATAATTTATTATTGTATCATATATGATACAGTGCGCATAAATGTTATATCATATATGATACAGTGCGCATAACTGTTGTATCATATATGATACAGTGCGCATAAAAAGATCATAGTTTATATAAATATTGAAGCTAGTATAGGTTAGCAATCGCACTGAACGTGAAATTTTTTCGACAATTTTTTTTCTTCTTTTTTCTCTAGAAATGACCTAAATAGGGGTAATTTTATGCGTAGAATCCAAATTTCGCATTCCCGAAGCCTGAAAATCTTTCTCTGAATCAGGGAAAGGCTATTTATTGACACGAAAATACTACAGGGTGGCAAAAAACCGTACTTTTGCGATTTTTCGAGCAATTTTTTACCAGAAAAAATTNTGCGTGGAATCGCTTGCGCGCATTTAAAAATCTTCAAAACGCTTCCTTAGCCATGAAATCATTAAAAATTTGAACAAAAATGAAAAATTCTGATTTTTTTAACGATTTAATGGTCAAGGAAGCGTTTTGAAGATTTTTCAATGCACGCAAACGATTCCTCGCATAGAAAAACCCCCACAGGGTCATTTTGAAGAAAATTTTAAAAAATTTTACATTTATATATTATGTTCTGCTATGCGCACTGTATCATATATGATACATTAAAAATAACATCCGATCAAAATAAAAATTTTAAAATATGCTTATTCATCGTATCCTTATCCTAAATGTGTATTTTTTTCAACAAAAAACTATCTGGATGATAGTGTGCGCAGTCCCGGGTTAATAGAACAAATAAAAAAATTATTCCATTGATTTCCACACTTTATGGGTCATCCATAAATTACGTTTCCAAAAGGAGGGGGTGGGTTATGGATGACCCCTTCTGGAGTTCACGTGAATAGCATAAGTATATCAATTAGAATGAACAATCCCTTTCAATAGCCTCTAATGATCCGCCGTTTTGCGTGATCCATATTTTTTCTTTTCAAATATGGCTTAAAAAATTTGTCTAAAAAATAGGATCAAAATAATTGACCTTTAAATCCGTTGCAGGGATTTTTTCAAGGATAGTTCTTGAAAAAATATTGCTCAGAATCCCAGAAAATTTTACATATTGTAGCAATAAGTCTTAAACGTTTGTTTTAAACACAAGTTTCAATCGAACTTTAACAACTTAGGTGATTCCAATTAAAGTTGACTAATTAGGCGGTACTTACACGTATTTCACTTCATCCAATGAACAGTTTATCCAACTGGGACACTTCATCCAATGATGACACTTCATCTATTGGACACTTTGTCCAATGAAACACATTCATACAGGGCACGCGGAAATTATCCGACCCCCTATTGTCGGATACTTTTCACCATAACTTTTGTTAGGAACATCTGTACATCAAGATCTTTGTGTCTTTTTAAAGCTCACGTTCGTAAATTTAAAATGGCACCAAGATCTCGGCGTATGGTTGTTTCTATCAAAAGTTATGGCAAAAAAAGTATCTAGATATATTTTACTATAGGGGGTCGGATAATTTCCGCACACCCTGTACAATGAGGACTTTTCATCCAAAAGACGAAGAGTCAATTGAATGAAGTTTTCTCATTGGATGAATTGTCCATTGGATGAAGTGTCCTCATTATACAAAGTGTCTTATTGAACGAAGTGTCCATTGGACGACGTGTCCTCATTGAATGAAGTGCCCCAGTTGGGTAAACCGTCCATTGGATGAAGTGGGGCACTGTCGCTTACTCACACCTTCAGAAAAACTACCTAATTTCTGAACTATTATTATAATCTAGAGGATATATAATCTCCGCCGTCAGAAATTTCAGACTACTTAGTTTATCGATTTGGCTGGTTATATTTAAGAAATTAAATAACAAATTCGACAATCAAACCTGTTCATGCATGTTCAAAATGGTTTTTGTAAGATTTTCGTATAATAACATAGTAAAAACTTTAAAGGACCAGTCCAGTAATTTACAACCATATGAAAAAATGATATATTCGAAAAGATCATGAAAAATGGAGCATTTTTTGTTTTTACAGCATGTTCTGAATCGTTGTAGTTTTCGAGATAATTGCGTTTGAAATTTTGAATTTGTTACAAGCTCTTCGTTGTAATACACAAATTTTTTTGCAGAACAATCGATTTTTGTATCAATTTTTTCAATTTTCATAAAATGAACATTGTAGCAATTTTTTATAGCTAAATGAGACGAACAAAATGACACCAAAATTATCCAACATTGTTAGGGTTATTGAAACGAAAACCCTGTTTCATGTTTTCGTTTCAATAAGCCAAAAGAATGTTGAAATTGGATAATTTTGGTATCATTTTGTTCGTCTCATTTAGCTATAAAAAATTCTACAATGTTCATTTTATGAAAATTGAAAAAGTAGATTCTACTTATAATATATAATTTTATTTATAATATCTGACTCAGATGGCACACAGGTGTTAATCACAATGTGAGTAGTGGAAAATACACCGTCAAGTATTTACCAATTACGGGTTCAGATTAGGTCTCGGTAGTACAATGGTAGTACACTTGGACGGTAGCAAGGAAGTCCGGGTTCGAGTCCCAGTCGAGTCCGAAAACATTTGCTCAATTTCATACAAAAAATTACTGATAAAAATTCTGATATACAAAAATTAAATATGAGTATCACAATTGTGGCAACGAATTTAAAAACAAAGAGTAGATTTTTTTACAAATTACAACAAAAAACTTTATTAGCAAATAAGAACATAGAAAAACTTATTTTTTGCACTTGCTTTTCTTGCATGGTGAATATAACTATGATGAACCGGATCAACTTGATTAGCAGTAATTCTTGAGATAGTCGTACAATTTATTTACGGTTTTCTACCACATCAATCTTTTAGCGGCTTTTCGGAGGTCCAAATGTAAACCAATATAAAGGAAACTATTGCTTACACCAGCTATCAAAAGGCCCATTGTATAAAATGGTCCAATAGATTTAAATATGCCTAGTCCTAAGAATTCTGCAATTCCCACGCCAGCGCTAGGAATGAGTAAGAAGAAAAAGCCAACAATTAGAATGCCCATAGAAAGTTTGTTTATCTATGTTGAAAAATGTGTGACTTTTTGGTTTAAAGGTACACGGTCAGAATGGGATAAATAAGGCTTAAGGGCCAGTCCAGTAATTTAAAACCATATGAAAAAATGATATTCGGAAAGATCATGAAAAATGAAGCATTTTTTGTTTTTACGGAATGTTCTGAATCGTTGTAGTTTTCGAGATAATTATGTTTGAAATTTGAATTTGTGTACAAGCTCTTCGTTGTAATACACAAACTTTTTTGAATTTTTTGCGGAAAAATCGATTTTTAAAATTTTCACAAAACATTGTAGCAATTTTTTATAGCCAAATAAGACAAACAAAATGATACCAAAATTATCCAATTTGAGCATTATTTTGGGTTATTGAAACGAAAACCCTGATTCATATTTTCGTTTCAATAACCCAAAACAATGTTCAAATTGGATAATTTTGGTGCCATTTTGTTCGTCTCATTTAGCTATAAAAAATTGCTACAATGTTCATTTTATGAAAATTTAAAAAAATCGATTTTTTCGCAAAAAATTCAAAAAAGTTTGTGTATTACAACGAAGAGCTTACAACAAATTAAAAATTTCAAACGCAATTATCTCGAAAACTACAACGATTCAGAATATGCCATAAAAACAAAAAATGCTACATTTTTCATGATCTTTCCGAATATATCATTGTTTCATATGGTTGTAAATTACTGGACTGGATCTTTAACTATTGTTTTCATGTATAATAAGAGTTTTTTAGGCGAAAATCACAAATTTGAGCTTTAAAAAATCGTAGGACCTCATCTTCATGCTCAAAAATTCGATTTAAAATGACCATTTAGGTTCAATTTTCGTGATTTTCGCCAAAAAAATTTTCAAAAAGAGCTCAAATTCGTGATTTTCGTCTAAAAATATCCCTATTATACATGTAACCATAGTTAAGCCTTATTTATCCCATTCTGACCGTGTACTTTTAAAAGTAGATACTTGCTCAACCGTTGAACTTTCTTTATGACCAACTGATACAGAAGCGGATTTTGTTTTGATCTTTCTTAATTGTATTCCAACAACGATTGTAATAGCTAATACAGAACCATCAAGAACCTAAATCATGATATTAAGGTGATAAAATTGTCTTTCATCTGTATTTTTCCTTTTCACACAGTTCTACAGACCTCTATAAAAGTCCGCCCCTCCACATATATTTGGGAGGGGGTGTCTATTGCGCAAGTAAAAATGACCCCGCGCAAAGCGCCCGAGACTCTCGCTCAAATGGATCCAAAGAATTATTAAATCATGAAGGCTGCGAGACTAATTTTTTTCATTAATCGGGTATATCAAATACATTAGTAGTCAAGGTCCGGCGAATACCTTTCAAACATTGTTGGACCTTCGACTTTTCTAGAAGTGTCTCTTAAAACTTACCATATTACTAGCTCCCCAATAAATTTTATATTGAGGACTTGCAAAGCATCCAATTGTAGCACACCCAATATGCCGCTCAAACTTTGTAAGAGAATATTCTATAGCACAATCAACACTAGCAAAACATAGCCCAATAAAAATAGTTGACCACATGTACAAGTTATGATTTTTATTTCGATAAAACATTGGAAAAATCGTGGCCTAAATTTTTAAGTGACAATACCTCGCAAGTTCGAACTTCCTGCGGAACCAGGAAAACTGAGAAAGGAATTGGGGTCCAGAAATGGACCCCCCATAAAATCTTCAAGTTTGCCGCTCACCCCCGCAATTAAATTGGCTACAAATTGAAAACTTGACGACCTTTTTTGGTCGTCAACTCGGAGGGGATGTCGAGCTTGCCCCTTTACCCCCCCCCCCATCAAATATGCGCAAAATATGATCCCATCTGCCCATGTATTTTACTTGAAATCTATCGATAGCAATAGCTAATTCAATGACTAGGTTCAGTTTGTAGAAAATTGTCAAAGGAGCACTAGTAATAATCAGATAATAGGGCTCATAATTTAATTGTCCGAATTGATCTGGGTACCAATGTACAACAAAATTTATCATATATGGAAAGTGCTAAAAATAAAGTGATAGAAATTTGGAGTTCTAGTAGGGAAAGAGCAGAAGAGGGCATAAGGAAAGTGATCTCTAATTTGACCAAAGGTCGAAAAACATAATGGTTCCTTATATTGTAAGCAACCGAAAAGTTGCTAAAAAGTTACCTTTTTGGGTCAAAAGTGTCCTCTAATCAATCCTTCTCTACACGCGGGAAAACAGAAAACATGGAAACAACGTCTATCATGATGTGAAATCGATAGCGCTGCAGACCAACAGTTTGAAGGCTGGGTTCGATTCCCACTTGCGTCATATTTACTGGGGGAGAAGGGGTTGGCGAAGGGAGGGAAGGGGTTGATGAACAAAAAAATTTACACAAAGTGCAAACAACCAGTCTGTAACAGAAAGTGATAAAAGTAAACGTAAGCCAACATTTTTTCTCAATTGTTTTGTTCTAAAATACAGAATTGTTAGGACTAATCCAAATGCTACCGTATAAAAAGGAAGATGATAAACCCATTTCCAATAATTGACAAAATTTGTAGTGTAATAATAGTTAAAAAGACTCCGAGGTAAAAATAATTGCTCAAATGAAGCTCTTCTTGGCTCTCATAAGAGTTTAATGACATTTTCCATCTAAAAAATCTTTAATTAATACAAGTCTAAGCATGTATCTAGGTGATTTTGCCTTATTTGAAATTTTATTCTACGTGATTTCCCTATGTTCGAGTTTCATTCTAAGTGTGAATGTACCTTGTTTGAGTTTGTTGACTCTAGATCGGTTAACCGCTTCAGAGTCGGTTAATCTACTTTGGGTCGTTTAAATCACTAGATCGGTTGCAACATATACAAATTTGAAGCCATTTGGTCCCCTAATCCCGAGTAGTACCCATGTTCCTTATATATTTTCCCCTACCTTTTACCATTGGAAATAAAAAATCCCTGACTGGCTACTATTCACGGCTGACCAAAGTGTGCAAAAAGTTCCGAGGACTAAAAGACGGAATAAAATGATGTGAAATTGACCCATAGGGGGTCAATTTTACATAATTTTTCTATGCGAGGAATCGATTGCGCGCATTTTCGAAGCCTGAAAACGCTTTCCTGGTTCTGATTCAGGGAAAAGACGTGTGTATAGAAGCGAAATAGAACTAAATTCGAATTTTAGACGAGAAAATGACTATCTGGGGAGTTTTTCTATGTAAGGAATCGATTGCGCGCATTGCCGACGCATAAAAAGATTGCTAAAAAAATAATGAAATAGAAATCAATGAAAACTTGTAAAATATAAACACCCATCATAATTGCAATAAAAGTTGCTTGAATTTCAATAAAATTGTGTTTATTGAAACGATTGGTACGACAATATGTTAAATCGTTTCAATAAGCACGATTTTATTGAAATTCAGGCAACTTTTATTGCAATTAAATGAGCTATGGCCTTTTGAAGTTTGTAAAAGATGGGCAAACTTCAAAAGCTTATAACTTTTTAAGGTACCATCCATTTTTTGAGATCTTGGGCTCAAAATGTCGGCATTACTACTTTATCCAAGATTTTGTTTCTCCAAGATTTTTTCAAAAGCTTTTTTCTCGGTGAGGAAAATTCCAAATTGAATAATTTTTTTAATATTTTTTTACACTAAATTTTTGCATGGTTTAAAAAAAAATTATTCAATTTGGAATTTTCCTCATCGAGAAAAAAGCTTTTGAAAAAATCTTGGAGAAACAAAATCTTGGATAAAGTAGTAATGCCAAAATGTCCACAACAATCTAGGCAAAAATTCGTAGCAAGCCTTTTTTTCATTTTTCAATAAAATAAAAAATTTTCCTTTTGGAATTGTCAAAAAAGAAATATTTTTCAGTTTTTTTACTGAAAGCAACCTAAAAAAATGGATGGTTTAATAAAAAGCTATAAGCTTGCGAAGAAAGCGAAAATCATAGAAAGTGAAATGCACTTTTTATAATTAGCCCCTTAGTGCCAGCTGTCTCATCGGTGGGACAAAATTTTACAAGCCGCCTAGTTCTTCCAATTTAAAGCGGATTGATATAATTCTTTTTACAAATGAAAGATCCAGATAGGAACTATAAAAAAGTCCTATATGAAATTTTGATATAACTTTTTCTATACCTTTTTCAATGCCCTAGAAAAATGTATGTTTTGGGAGCCGAAAAACCGGCTCCCATTTTGCCGAAAATCTCATTAATTTTGCTCGCTTAATCACGTCATGTATAAAACTTTATTGTATCTTAGCAACCACGCAATCATACTCACCAATGATAACTCCAAAGCATGAGAAAAAAACTTTTAAACGTTATCTCAATATTGACAATTATTCAGGACTAAAGTGGCTTTATTTTCTCTGAAAAAACTTTTATTAAATTCTCATTAAACATCATTTTAAATCATGTGTGTAAGTAAGTATGAGTAACCGAACTTATATTCGAAAATCCTTTAGGGTTAGGGCTCCCATTTCGAATTTTTAAAAGTAAGATTCTATTGTCCAAAAGTAAGGAAAAGTAAGATTTACCAATATCAAAAAATAAGAAAAAATGGTGCTAGTCGAGAATAGGTATCCAATGAAACTTTATGTATCCAATGAAATTTTTATGTATCCAATGAAAAAAACAAATTTATACGTCAGGTTATATAAGATAAAAAGTTTAAATAACAAAATAGCGACAAAAATTCTATAGGCCTAGGCCTATAGAATTAAAATTTTTAAAGTTAAAATTAATCGGGTTCTGTAACGAGGCCCATAACGAGAGGCCGTAACGAATGGCCGTGAATTCGCGTCGTAACGAGGGTCCTAGTGCCGCTTAGGCCTAGGCTTAGGCATAGGAATAGTTTAAAAACTTTTTCATAAAAAATTGAAAAAAGTTGTTTATGATTTCCCCCTCCCCATTTTGAAATCCTAGCATGCCCCTGGCAGACCATAACAAGCGGATTCTGTAACGAGAGGCCGTAACGAGTGGTCGTTATGAGTGTGCTCGGTAACGAGCGCCCGTAACCGTAACGAGGGGTCTAGTGCCCCCTAGGCCTATTCCTATGCATAAGCCTAGGACATTTGACTCAGTCAAATATGCCTGTAACAGACACATAAAGTTTCTATTCTCGACTAGCACCGAAAAAATAACTTAAAACCGAGAGGAATACTTGAAAACGACTATAAAATTTTATTCAAAGACATAAAAACAATGTAAAAAAGCTATAATTAAACATTTTTATAATATTTTTGACCTGAAATAGAAGCCGATAGTAGTTCTTTATCGTTAATAAACTTTCGATAAGCTTCTTCACAACTCTAATCAACATTCGTTTTCACAAAAACTAATGCTTCAACTGTTTCTTCGAATAAAGAGTTTCTTTCATCATTCCAAAGTGCGTTCATTATGGAAAAGATCCTTTCGATGAATGCATTTAATCCGGGGATACATAACTAGAAAATCGTGTATAAATAAACTTTGTATCTTAAAATTACCTATTTCACAAAGAAATTCATTGTGCCGCGAAATTCATTGTAGTCGCGAAATTCACTGTAGTCGCGAAATTCATTGTAGTCGTAGATGTCAAATACAACAAAGTTTTTGTTCTTAAGAATTTGAAGCCATTTTCGGGATAGATTCATTTTAACAAACTACGGATTCTCTATCAATTTGGAAATAAAGCCACGAAGTTCATTGTAGTCGTCAAAAAGCGAATCATGCAGAGCTAGTTCTGGGTCCAACTAATGTATAGTTTTCGAAAATCTTGCCAAGTTAAAGCATCGATCGAGAAATTTGGGCCTAGTAGCCAATCCATGGTTCCTTCATACCAATCTAAACGTCGACCAGTTTCTCTAGATATTCTAACGCTGCCTCGAAAAATTTCTGAAATAAGCGGGTTTTAAGTCAAAAATGCACAGTCAGGTCTTCAAATTTTCTACAATATCAACGCGTTGTTCGAAACCCAGTTCTTCTATTTTGGTCAATAAGTCTTCGGTTTGGTTCCCAAAATAGTTTCGCCCAGATTATTTGATGAAAATTTGTTCAAAAAGTCTCAAATTGTCTGGTTTTAATTTTTGCTCTACCATAATAATAAAAATACTAGCATATACTTATGTCTCATGTTTTTCATGAATGACGATGAACCGGACCAACTTGATTAGCAGTAATTTTTGAGATAGTTGTATAATTTATTCCGGTCAATCTTTTAGCGGCTTCTCGGAGCTCCAAATGTAAACCAATATAAAGGAAACTATTGCTTACACCAGCTATCAAAAGTCCCATTGTATAAAATGGTCCAATACTTTTAAATATGCCTAGACCTAAGAATTCTACAATTCCCACGGCAGCGCTAGGAATGAGTAAGAAGAAGAAGCCAACAATTAGAATGCCCATAGAAAGTTTGTTTATCTATGTTGAAAAATGTGTGATTTTTTGGTTTAAAGGTACACGGTCAAACTGAATAAGGCTTAAAGGGACCTGGGCAACAGCTAACGTTTTGACACATTTTTAAAAAATCCATAAAAAATCGAGTGTTACTCCAAATTCTTCGAGCGACCACTCAAACGAAAGCTGACGTTTAGACCTTTCATATAAAATAAGAATTATTGAAAAATTTTTCAACTTCACCGAGTTATGGGACATAGAAGTCGACGTTTATATATATTTTTTTTATATGAAAGATCTAAACGTCAGCTCTCGTTTGAGTGATCACTCGAGGAATTTGGAGTAAAAGTGATTTTTATCGATTTTTTTAAATGTATCAAAACATTAGCCATTGTCCAGATCCAATTACTATGATTTTCATGCATAATAAGGGTATTTTTTAGGCGAAGATCACGAATTTAAGCTTTAAAAAATCGTAGGACCTCATCTTCATGCTCAAAAATTCGATTTAAAAATGACCATTTAGGCTCAATTTTCGTGATTTTCTACAAAAGAGCTCAAATTCTCGATTTTTGTCTAAAAAATATCTCTATTATACATGTAAACCATAGTTAAGTCTTATTTATCTTATTCTGACTGTGTACTTTAAAAAGTAGATACTTGCTCAACTGTTGCATTTTCTTTTTGACCAACTGATACAGCAGTAGATTTTGTTTTGATCTTTTTTAATTGTATTCCAACAATGATTGTAATAGCTAATACAGAACCATCAAGAACCTAAATCATAATATTAAGGTGATAAAATTGTCTTCTATTTTTTTCATTAATCGAGTATATCAAATACATTAGTAGTCAAGGTCCAGCGAACACCTTCAAACATTGTCGCCTTGTACCTTCGACTTTTCGAGAAAGCGCCTCTTAAAACTTACCATGTTACTAGCTCCCCAATAAATTTTATATTGAGGGCTTGCAAAGCATCCAATTGTAGCACACCCAATATGTCGCTCAAACTTTGTGAGAGAATATTCTATAGCACAATCAACACTAGCAAAACATAACCCAATAAAAATAGTTAACCACATGAATAAGTTATGATTTTTATTTCGATAAAATATTGGAAAAACCGTGGCCTAAATTTTTAGGAGACGATACCTCGAAGTTCGAACTTTCTGAGGAACCAGGAAAAATGAGAAAGGAATTGAGGACCAGAAATGGATCCCCTACAGCAAAATCCTCAAGTTTGCCACTCACCCCTTGAAAAAAAGTGAAAACTGTGCTACTTTTTTTGGTCGTCAACTCAGGGGAATGTCGAGCTCGCCCCTTTACCCTCCCCCTCGAATATGCGCAAAATATGACCCCATCTGCCCATGTATTTTTACTTGAAGTCTATCGATTGCAATAGCTAATTCAATGACTAGGTTCAGTTTGTAGAAAATTGTCAAAGGAGCACTAGTAATAATCAGATAATAGGGCTCATAATTTAATTGTCCGAATTGATCTCGGTACCAATTTACAACAAAATTTATCATATATGGAAAGTGCTAAAAATAACATGATAGAAATTTGGAGTTCTAGTAGAGAAGAGAAGGATACAAGGAAAGTGATCTTTAATTTGGTCAAAGGTCGAAAAACAATGATTCCTTATATTTTGAGCAACCGAAACGTTGCTAAAAGGTTACCTTTTTGGGTCAAAAGTGTCCTCTAATCAATCCTTCTCTACACGTGGGAAAACAGAAAAACATGGAAACAACGTCTATCATGGTGCGCAATCGATAGCGCTGCAGACCATCAGTTTGAAGGCTGGGTTCGATTCCCACCTGCGTCATATTTACTGGAGGAGAAGGGGAAAGACTGAAGGGGAGAAGGCGAAGGGAGGGAAGGGGTTGAGGAAGAAAATTTACACAAAATGCAAACAACCAGTCTGTAACAGAAAGTGATAAAAGTAAACGTAAGCCAACATTTTTTTTCAATCGTTTTGTTCTAAAATACAGAATTGTTAGGACTAATCCAAATTATACCGTATAAAAAGGAGTATGATAAACCCATTTCCAATAATTGACAAAATTTGTAGTATAATAATAGTTAAAAAGACTCCAAGATAAAAATAATTGCTCATATTAAGCTCTTCTTGGCTCCCATAAGAGTTTAATGGCAAAGTGATATTTGAATTATTTTCCATCTAAAAAATCTTTAACTAATACAAGTCTAAACATGTATCTAGGTGATTTTGCCTTATTTGAAATTTTATTCTATGTGATTTCCCCATGTTCGAGTTTCATTCTACGTAAAATTACCACGTTTGAATTTTATTCTAGGTGATTTGCCTAGTTTGAAATTTCAATCTAGGCGATTTTCCCTTATTCGAGTTTCATTCTAAGTGAATTTACCTTTTTTGATTTTGACTCTTGATCGGTTAACCGATCCTGAGCTAAGATTGTTGACTCTAGATCGGTTAACCGATTCAGAATCGGTTAATCTATCTGGGTCGTTTAAATCTCTAGATCGGTTGCAACAAAATTTTTTCGATTTTTTAAATTGAATCAAAAGTTGTCGGATTCGACTGGGACGTGTTCAAAATGTACAAACTTATGTTTATAAATGTTTTAGAAATCAAAATAAGTTGATTTCGACCCAAATTTCGCTTGACCCCACTTTTTTTTCATTTTGGGCAGCCATGCAATAAAATAAAGACAAGTAAGCGAAAATAATGAGGAAATTATGATACAGACAACATAGAAATTTTTAATTATTCTTGAGCTAAAAAAAAGTTTAATAAAAATTTCTATATTGTCTGACTTGTTGTCGAACTTATCAAAGAACAAAAACTTACGTAAACTTACATATAATTTACATATTTTACGTAAATTTACGTAATTTGACGTAAATTTACATTTGTAAATTTACAACTGCACAACACTAGCTCAGACACTAACAAGACATTCATTTTTCTAATTTTTTTTTCATTTTTAAATTTACAAACTCAATGACGCATAATGAAAACATTTTTCTAAGAACTATTCCCAATTATTATCAATTCATTTCACAAAATTAATCATTTGTTCGATGACGATTTCAAAAGCAAGATATAAAGGGCATACGGACCGTTGTTACACGAACATGCTACACGACATCTATTTCACGACATTTGTTTCCGCATACATATTTATTGACATTTGTTCTTTGTACTAAAGTTACTACAGTCGCCGCTCCATATAGTGACACCCACTATTCAGAAAAGACCAAGCAGGGATGTCTCTTGGCGGGAAAATTTGTAAACGTTACCAAAAATCAGGATTAAAAGATTTTGAAATAATTCTTCTTTTAAAAGTTGCCCTATATATCCACACAACTTGTTGTTGTAAAAAAAGAATTATTTAAAAATCTTTTAATCCTGATTTTGGCGACGTTTAAAAATTTTTCCGCCAAGAGGCATCCCTGCGTGGTCTTTCCTGAATGGTGGTATCACTATATGGAGCGGCAACTGTATCAGAAGATCTGTTGCCAGAATCATGAGAAATCAGTGTACCGTAAAGTAAAAAACTGATGTCTGAGAGACAAAAAATTAGTATGTTTAATTTTTTAATGAACTCATTGAGTGAAAAAAGGCTGATTTTTAGACCTATAAATGAGTGATGCGGAAGAATTGTTTCACTCTCACGTTGCCTATGTATGATGTTGGCACCAATAACTATAAAAGAATTATTAAGCCAATACATTCTATTATGCTTCAGAAGTCTATATTGCTTTAAAAATTGTACTGCAAAAATGTTGATCACTTGGTTTTCTGTTGCTACAACTGTTTCCGTGACTGGATTAGTTTGTTTACACTGGATCTTGGAAAAAGTTCTGGATGAGGGGTATTGCACACAAGTAAAAAGTAAAGTGGGAAAATTATGAAAGTTTTGTTGAAAAATAAACCAAATTCACGCCATTTGTTGTTTTTTCGAATTTTTTTCATTTTTTACTACGAAATTTCAATATTTAGCTTAAATATGACGAAAATTAGTGACGAGACCAAAGACAAAAGGGATCAAGATTTATTTTTTGTGAAGCTGGTGCAAGAGAACAAAGAATTGTTGACAGAGAACAAAGAATTTGCTGACAAAATTTGAGACTCCGGGTGGTACAAAAACGAACGAAGCCAAAAAGAAAAATGGAAGAAAATCCAAGAAAAATGCACCGAAAATAGAAACTTAAAGCTGCAAGGCAAATCCACCAACTACGTTCGATACACCATTTGGGGAGAATTAAAAACGAGAGCCGTTAAGAAGCACAACGAGTTGAATATCCGATCATTGTAACGCATTTTCAATGATTAGCGTTGGGACTTCATGATGATGCTATATAGCAGACCGAAATTGGCTGATCATGCCTCGCTTCTTCAAAGAAGGTTCCAACATATAAGCCTTTGTTGGGTCTTGAGGATTGTCTACAAGGGCTCTTGTGGCAAATCCAACGACGTCGATCAAGAGCCATTCTATTGCCGCAGTTATGCTGCTTATTTAAAATCGAATTTTTTAAATTTAAAGGACCAGTCCAGTAATTTACAACCATATGAAAAATGATATGTTCGGAAAGATCATGAAAAATGGAGCATTTTTTGTTTTTACGGAATGTTCTGAATCGTTGTAGTTTTCGAGATAATTGCGTTTGAATTTTGAATTTGTTACAAGCTCTTCGTTGTAATAAACAAACTTTTTTGAAGTTTTTGTGGAAAAATCGATTTTTGCATCAATTTGTTAAATTTTCATAAAATGAACATTGTAGCAATTTTTTATAGCTAAATGAGACGAACAAAATGACATCANAAAATGAACATTGTAGCAATTTTTTATAGCTAAATGAGACGAACAAAATGACATCAAAATTATCCAATTTGAACATTGTTTTGGGCTATTAAACGAAAACCCTGATTCATGTTTTCGTTTCAATAACCCAAAACAATGTTCAAATTGGATAGTTTTGGTGTCATTTTGTTCGTCTCATTTAGCTATAAAAGATTGCTACAATTTCATGGTAAAAATTTATTTTCGAAAAAATTGTTTCCTGAAAATGAGGTTTTTGGAGTATTAGAGAGATAAATACATCAAAAGGTCGAGCCAGATCAAGCCAGATGAGATTCAAACAATTTAGTAAAATATCTACTAATCAAGCAAAAAATAAATTTATAGATGATTCCGTATGTTCCTACAAAGCGATGCAAAAAATAATAGCTTAGTCCTTAATCAATTTTAAAGAGTACATTACAAATATGCTACTTAGTTAATTGGTTTTGCTCTCGCTTCTTATGCAGAAAGCTAAGGTTCGACTCCCACCTGAAGTGACTTGATTTTGCGTGTTTATTTTTTGGTTGCTAAAAATAGATTTTCCAGAAAATTTTTCGAGCTTTATTAAAACTTCATTAATTAAAGTTTTTGTATACGTTTTTACTACATGTTTGTAATCAAACTGTCAAAAAAATGAACAAAAAATTGTTATATGCCAGTCTCCATAATATTTTGAAACTTCTCTTCAAGTTGAGTAAAATTCGGACGATCTCCCATGTATTTAATCCAACATGAAAGCATAATTTCATACAACTCATCGGAGATGTTATTAGGGCGCTCCAAACGCTCACCAGTTTGTAAGAACACTAAAAGTTCATCATTATTCATATTTATATATGGCACACTTCCAAATGTGAACATTTCATACATTAGAACTCCAAACGACCATACGTCCGACTTTTCAGAGAAGATGCAATCAGTTAAAGCTTCAAGAGCTAGCCATTTTATTGGAAGTTTTTGGGCTAGATTTCCTTTATGGATTAGATTATCTCCAACAGTGCAAGATAAGCCAAAGTCGGAAATTTTGGCCGCCAAGTTATCGAATAATAAGACGTTTCTAGCAGCCAAGTCACGATGAACCATCCGTTTTGACGATATATATTTCATGCCTAAAATGTATTCTTTTCAAAATTCCAATTATCTAAAATCTAGTGACTCAACACTATAGGTGTTTCAAATGGCAAAAAAGTCCGTGCCGTAAATTTTTTTTGCAATTTCACGTTTCGACCTAAACAATAGGAAATTATCTAGATCTACTTTATTCAGAATTTTAGATGTTTGTTCTGCTAAAGAACGTAAAGCTGCGACATGTTTAGACTCATATGTAGCGCTAGGAATGGAAGTATGTATTTTAATTCTTAATAGCCAAATAATCGATAATTGAGCATTATTTGTGCAAAGAAAATTTTTTTGCTTTTTTCGCACTTGTTTTGCGCGCGAAAATAGCAATTTCGCTCGCGAAAAAATTTTTGGGTTTTGTTGTAAAAGGATACTCCAGAACTTTTGAAAAAATAACTTTAAAAAATTTAATTTTTAAAAATTTTCAAAATCCTTTAATTTTATTGTCGAATAAGATCAACGATTTGAAAATATATAAAACACTTCCTCGACCCTGAATTTGACTAAAAATACAAAAAATCGCAAAAATGTGGTTTTCAATCCCAAGAAGTGTTTTCAAGATTCGGCAATGACCGCAAGTATGATTCTCACAAACAAGTTTTTCTCTTTTAAATATTAAGATTACCTCGGATTACTTGTAATAAAATTGATAAAAATTCTTTGTAAAGAACTTGTTCCACCGCTTTTGTCTGAAACTCTGATAAATAATGTAGCAAATCGAAATTTGCAATTTCAAAAACTAAACATGGTGTTTTCTCGGGCATAGCCCAGCTTAACATGCACATTATATTCTCGTGATTTCCAATAGTTTTCAGTGCTTCGATCTCTTTAAATAGTTGTTCCACCGCATTTTGTCCGAATTGGTTAGCCATTTTTATAGCAACTTCACGTGGAGGAAATTTGTGAGATTTTCGCCAAGAACTCAATCGACTAGACATCACCAAATACCCTTTGTATACCGTAGAGGTGATTCCTTTTCCGAGAACGTTGTCAAACTTTATATGTAGTTTTCCTGGAGAAATCAATAATTCATCACTCTTTTCTTTCATTTCCGCTATTTCATCATTTGTCATGTTCATTTCTTTAAGCATTTTATAAATCTTGTCATATCTCTTCTGGCGTCTTCTTATGAAATAAACTGCGCACGATATAATGAAAATACAAATGATGATAAAGCCTCCGATACTCAAACCAATAATTAATCCATTATGATTTCCAAGTACTTTTGTCGTAGTCTTATTAATATATTCGCCTTCAAGACGGATTAAATACCCATCCCAAGTTGTGTTCACGCATCCAGATAAGTCAAAGGAGTATGAAAAATAAGTGGAATTAAATCGCAAAGTCTCGTTGACTGTAGCATTGTTATAACTAAGTAAATTACGATCAGTAGTTATTATCATCGAACAATTTTCTGGAATTACGATATTTAAGGTTAACTTAAATGCGGCTTCGCCGGGGAGACAAGTAACTTTATAAAAATCATTCCAAATTTTAACAGGAGTCGAATATGGATAAATTGGTGAAACGTCAATATAACGGACTACAGTACCTTGGTCAAAAGTTGTCGTATAACTAGACTCTGAAAGTTCTGAAAAAAGAGTATTTAGATTCATAGGAGTAGCTACAGTAACGGAAAAAACCGACTAAACATAAAAATTATAGGGTATTTTGTTTTTATTCGATCTCAGCATACAGTAGTGGAAAACTTGGGCCAAACATTTAACCCCTTAGTGTTATCGGTGGGATATATTCCTCGAGCAATGCCTAAGATCAACAGGCTTTTTCCAAGAAAAACTCATTTAAAGGACCAGTCCAGTCAGTTACAACCATATGAAAAAATGATATATTTGGAAAGATGATGAAAAGTGGAGCATTTTTTGTTTTTATGGCACCTTCTGAATCGTTGTAGTTTTCGAGATAATTGCGTTTGAAAGTTTGAATTTGTTACAAGCTCTTCGTTGTAATACACAAACTTTTTTGCATTTTTAATCGATTTTTGCATCAATTTTTAAACTTTTATAAAATGAACATTGTAGCAATTGTTTATAGCTAAATGAGACGAACAAAATGACACCAAAATTATCCAATTTGAACATTCTTTTGGGTTATTGAAACGAAAACATGAATCAGAATTTCCGTTTCAATAACCCAAAACAATGTTCAAATTGGATAATTTTGATGTCATTTTGTTTGTCTCATTTAGTTATAAAAATTGTTACAATGTTCATTTTATGAAAATTTAAAAATTGATGCAAAAATCGATTTTTCCGACAAAATTTTAAACAGTTTGTGTATTACAACGAAGAGCTTGTAATCTATTCAAAATTTCAAACGCAATTATATCGAAAACTACAACGATTCATAATATGCCGTAAAAACAAAAAATGCTCCATTTTTCATGATCTTTCGAATATATCATTTTTCATATGGTTGTAACTGACTGGACTGTTCCAAAAATTGATTTTCTGGTCATAACCCTCTAATTTTGAGACCTCGGAATTAAAAGTTTATTTCGAGCGATTCAAAATTTGCTAATTTTTGTACTCGGGGCTTTTGGGGTGCTGAACAAGCTGGTGATAATTATATGAAAATTTTTCTAGGGTATTTTTTTAAGGGGTACCCTAATTGTTAAGCAATTTTTTTCAAATTTTTATGGTGTGATGCAAAAATTACCGTAAATTACAGGAGAATAAGTTATAATTAAAGTTCCATTTGGAGGAATAATAAATGACAATAACGACACCGGAATAGCATTATTAGTCCATTGATTATCAGTTTGACTATCAAATTCAAATAATTTGAAAGTATCGTTATATCCCGAAACAGTAGAGACAGAGCCTGATCCAATATATTCAAAATAATTTAAAATAATATAAGAATGATATTCATTCTGATCGAATTTTAATGATAAAGTTGGCATTAAAATAGAAAATAAACAATTTCCACTGCCTTTTGCGCTAATTGTTTTCGAATATCTTAAATGAACTATATTAGCAATATCAAGATTATCAGCTGAATCACAATTTTGTGTATAATGCTCATGAATACGTGAAGCGATAATAATATCGTTTGAAGATGGTCCTACATAAAACAGTGTTATATTGCTATTAGATGAGTTAAAGCTTATTGTGTTTTGCGAAGGAAAATATAAGAGACGAGAAAAATTTCTTAGATTCATAGATTCGTATACGTAGATAAGCCCATTAATACTTTCTCCAGTATTAATCCCATAATAGAAAGTTTCTATCGTACCAGATTCTCTTGTTATAGATAAAACAGTAAAGTTTTTTAACGAAGTAGTTGAATATATAGGCATATTCTTTGACAATGGAATGATCTAAATTATGATTTTTATATTCAATGAACAATATGGGCAAACCGAGCTCGGGTATGATTGACCCGAGAAAAGTCGTCTCCGAGCTCGCGTACGGTTGATCCAAGAAGAATAGTGTGGCGCCCGAAAGACGCCACAGGCCACGCCTTCGGAACGAGCCAAGCTTGGCTTGGTTTGAGCATATTCTTTAGTCCGGCCGATAACGGGAACATTGTACCTTTTATATTTTTAATAAACCATTCAATTTGTACTACCACATTCCAATACCAAACACAAGGGTCCCTCGACTCTCTTTGACGCCGAGTTCGTTGGTGGACTCGCCGGCATGGTGGTACTTAATTACGACATACTTACTTCGTAAAAACTTGGCGCTAACATTCGTGAAAAAATAATATTCCAGTAGAAAACTCTGGTTTGTTTAGAGGAATTAAAAGAGATACAAAGATTTTGCTCCTGAGTATAGAAACGACTGTATTGATCATATAACGAACTTGAATAGTAAATAACATTTTGACTATTGCACACTTTTATGATCAACATATCATTCGGATTCATTTCTAAATCTAAGATGATTTCTAACATAAGAGAATCATTTTTTGAGTCAAATTGTATGTTCCATTCACATGCCATACTATGTGAATAAAGTCCGTTCGAACTCGGTCGAAGTACAAATCTTGGTAGAGCTTCATTAATGCTAATACTATAAGAACTACAATTACATTTTTCTTTGTCAGAAATTGAAAATGTCGGTGAAATTAAAGCTAAACTATAGATTGCTAATGTAGTTGAAAGGATATTTAAAAGTTTATTTTTCATCAAATATATATAGCAAAATAAAGAGATGCGATTTTAATTTTCGAACTACACTATATAAATAAGACCAACCAAACATACGTTTTTTTAGGTGTGAGAAAAGCACTTAAGCTTCTTTTTTCATGCACTTTCATGTTAAATCTGTCTTAATAACATGCAATTGCTGATATGGTATGGATTTTTTTCTAAACATTATTATGTTTTAGTTTAAAAATTATCTTTATAATAAAAACGCGCTATGTTATTTAACGCATCCCCCTGGGGATGCGTATTTTTGTTTTTGGGGGTTCCTACACCCATTTTTAGTGTTTTTTGGTCATAACTTTTTAGACAAAGGCTAGCAATTTAATTTTTTTGTAGACAATTTTTTTAGACTAAGACTTTACAAGTGATAGGTTGCTTGTCGGGGGTTCCACTAAAGAAAGTATAAAAATAGGCAGCAATGAAAAACTGCTCGACAGAATTTAGATCAAATGGTGCGATAGTACTTAGTGTCCATTTTTCTTTCTATTCTCACCATAGGTTCCATTCCTTGGTGATGAAAACAGCCTTTAGATTTTTGTCTCAACTGTTTTGGCCACTACTGTATATAGGCCTGGGGTATACAAGTGGGTGTTTCATCAAAATAATATTAAAACTTTAAAAAAAGTTATTCTAGTTGTTTTATAGGTTTACAAAAATTTATTTCAAGTGCTTTATAAAGTGATGAATTGAACGCTCAAAAGTAAAACAAGCATCTCGTTTCCTTACTCCGTTTTGCTTAATGAGATGTTATGGTATTGTTTATCGTCGATCCATGTCAACTCAAGTTGATACAAAATTTCAATAGATGTTCTCCTTGAAAAATTATATATATATTTTGTTCTTGATTCCATTTTTTCTATGTAAAATAGAGATAATATCGTCGATATCAATACAATTATTTGATACACACGATTGTAACTGTAGTCATAATTATGACATTGTTATAAACGAATCGTTGCCAACGTTTTTACTTCGACCGACATGGAATGGTTTTTATTGCGGAAATATGACATGTGAATGGAGAATCAAACTCGATACAATGAACGATACTTTTATGATGAAAATATATTCGGATCTATTTTTAAACTCGAATGATTTTTTATCAATCAGTACTTGTGATACACAGAATATAATGTTTGACTCGAACGTTTCTACCAGTAATCATAATAGTTTTTATACTCAAGAGGAAGAAATTTGCATCAAATTTATCTCTTCAAATAATACGGGAGAAAACAATTTATTCTTCTGGAATGTCCAATTTTTATTATTTCCATCACCATCTCCAAGTATGCATAAGGTAATATTTTATTTATCAGTTAACTGATTGAAAATATTTGAGGCGAAAATGAGGGGGCTTACGAGGAGAGGATTCCCTGCATCCATCTGATGGATATTCCCTTTCGAATTAAGCCAATTTTCTTAAGAAATTTTCCCTCCGCTGAATCCCTCCTCATTTTTGCTCAATGCTAGACAAAGTTAAGAAAGAAGGCTCTCCTCTAGCGATGCAATGATGATGCTCTCCCTTCACCATCCCCATTCCTCCCCCTCTTCTTTCTCCCTACCCATCTCTCCCTCTCTTCCTCCTCCTTCCCTCATTCTCCTCTCTTATTCATTCCTTCTCTTCCTCCCTTCTTCATTTACTCCTTCTCTCCCCATCCTTCTCTCTCTACTTTCCTTCTTCTCCCCGCCTCCATTTCTCCTCCACTCCATCTTTACCCTGCTCCATCCCACTTCCTTCCACTAACCATCCCTTCTTCTTCCTTCTTCCCCCTCCTCTCTTATTCCCTCCCCCTCTTCCTTCCTTTTGACTTACTCTTCCCATCCCTCCTTCTATTCTTCTCCTCTCCCCGCCCTCATTCCTCCTTCATCCCACATCTATTCTTCTTCATCCCACTTCTTCCCCTTACCCATTCTTTCCTCTCTTTCTCCTCATTCTCTATCCCGCCCATCCTCTCACCCACTATTACTTCCTTCCCCGGCTGAATGATGATGGACACACAAAACCAACATACTATAAGAGATTGAGTAAATACACAAAAATAAAAATGTCCCTCCCCCAAATTGATCATCCGAAGGTATTTTTTTGTAACATTTTTAAGTCTAAGACTTAGCCTAAGTATAAGGCCTAAGCCTAGGCTTAAACCTGGGCCTAAGCCTAGATTTAAACCTAGGCCTAAGCCTAGACTTAAGCCTAAGCCTAAAAAAAGTAAAAATGTTATAAAAAAAAGTATAAAATCTTACATGAAAAAGGATTTTCGATTGATCATCCACCCACCCTCCATGATGAGTGTCCTCCTACTACTGGATATGTGTGGACGAAAATACGCAGTATCTTTGACCACCGATGAAAATACGACGTATAAAAGATCATAAGGGGTCAAAAATCAGTCCTTATGTTTTTTACGGCTTTCAACCCCTTACAACATCATATTCTGTGAATTACACAGGGTTATTCATGTATGCGGCCGATTGCGATGAAAAGGCACGAGGCCGAGTCCTGTCGCTCTTCCTTAAACAATATTATAATTACATATTGCGAATCGGTTTCAAGCATGTTACATTTTTACTTTAGCCTGTATTCCTTACACAAGATCATCCAATCGATTACGTGACGGAAATTTCAAATTTCACATTGTTAACGATATTTGCATCGAATGGCACTTTGGAATGGTATTATCAAGGCATCGAACAAGGACTTCCTTCTTCGGGAACCATTTATATCTATCAATCATCAAATCTAAGAAATTTTACGGGGCTACTTGTATATCCACAAAATAAGTTAAACCCACCACGAGTCGACGGTAATCCGATTACTTTATTTTTTGTTGGCTCTTCCTTAAACAATATTATACTTACACATCGAATCAAAGAATACCATGCAGCAAATTGTTTGGGAGAAAACTTAATTTTTTCGAGTAACTTTATACAAAGCTTCCAAATTGGTGCGAATCATTCAGGCCCATGCATTTTTTCAATTATTAGTCCTTCAACTATTTGGACAAATTATTCAAATTTCTTAGTCTTTACTAGTTTGAAATATGAAAATAACTCTGTGGTTTCCGTTGTTTCAGGTTATAACTCAACATATACTCTTTTCGGATTTAACAAAACCACGGCACAATTTTACAACGGCGTTTATCTTTTTGGCAATTTTCTTTCTTTAATTATTCCATCGGGGAGTGTGCTACATGGACGATATCGTAGCGATTTAATCAATCCTACTATAAGACATATGTATGATAATGGCGAGTTCGTTGACGTGATTATGTCACCACATTATCCCTATATGGTTAAAGCTAATGAAAATATTAATATANCGGGGAGTGTGCTACATGGACGATATCGTAGCGATTTAATCAATCCTACTATAAGACATATGTATGATAATGGCGAGTTCGTTGACGTGATTATGTCACCACATTATCCCTATATGGTTAAAGCTAATGAAAATATTAATATAACATATGCATACCATGTTGCATATGGCACAATAACTTTGGTGATATTGGCTGATATCCCCAAAGAATGTTTATTCCGCATTACAAATGGAAAAAATCGGACTTTCATCGATTCATCAAAAGAGCTAGTAAATAACAAAACTATACAATTTAATGAAACATATTTTGAAATAGATTTTAGAGGTAATATGAACAAACCGAGCTCCGCTCGAGCACATTTGGTCCGAGAAGGGTCAATCCTGCGCCCTAGAACAAATCTCAAAGTCCTAGGGTAATCTCCCATCCCAAGGGCTAGAGTCCAAAAGTCGAAACCGTAACCGATTAAGAGACAATGGGCCAGTCCTTGCCTCAGACAGCAGCTGCTGAGCGCTGTGGCGCAGCTGCTGAGTGGATAAACAGCAGTTGCGCCGCAGCGCGCAGCAGCTGTTTAGTCCGTGCAGCGCGCTGCGGCGCAGCTGCTGTTTGGTCCACGTAGCAGCTGATTGGGCAGCAGGAGTCGCTGAACACGAATATGAAGTCCGTTTTTGAATCCGACTTGGTACCCCCTGTACAGCAGGTCGGCTATTTGACATTTAGGTCAAATTTTTTCAGTTTGGGCCACTCTGTATAATGATTTTNGGCAGCAGGAGTCGCTGAACACGAATATGAAGTCCGTTTTTGAATCCGACTTGGTACCCCCTGTACAGCAGGTCGGCTATTTGACATTTAGGTCAAATTTTTTCAGTTTGGGCCACTCTGTATAATGATTTTAGGCGTAAATAATGATAATATTTCTTGGAGTGGCTTTTTAATCAATGTTTATGGACATCGCTTAGATCCTCCAAATAAAAGCAAGGTTATTCATTCGAAAACTGAAACAGGATTAATAACTGGAATAACCGCCGGAGCTTTAATCATCATAATAGTTTTTATTGTTTTTCTTACAAGATATCTATTAAAAAAACGTCGAGAACGATTCGATCAACTTTGTAGCGTATTAAAAGAAATGGATATTTCGATCGAAGATATTGAAAAAATGCAAAAAGACAGCCATGATTTATTGATTCCAGAAGGAAAACTTCATCTAAATTTCGATGGAATATTGGGCGAAGAATCTAATTTTAAAGTATATAAAGGCTATTTAATCGGGATTTCTCCAATTCATGTTTTACAAAAATCTATACATACACAAAGATTTATTGATTGTGATGTTGCTGTAAAAGTAGCGGACAAATTTGGACAAGAAGAAGTCGACCGTTTATTCAAGGAGATCGAAGTGATGAAAATGATAGGCTATCATGAGAACATAAGGTGTATGTTAGGCTGGACAACTATTGAAAAGAATCCCTGCATCGTATTTGATATAGCTGAAACGTATTTGTTAAAGTTTGTAAGAGAATTTCAAGCAAGTGGTGAAAGTGATGAACAAGTTCTCTATAAGAAATTTTTATCTATCTTATGGCAAGTTGCTCGAGGTATGCACGATTCGTAATCTTTATACTATTTGTTGTGGTTTGCAAACCACAAGAATATCCTGAAGGAAATACAACTGCCCGACGCTTGGGTAAAGTTGATGATTGATCGATCTATGTGCACATACGTTGATTCCCTTCTCCAAGGACTTCGGTCCTGGGAGAAGGGAACCAATCAAGCGGAGTTCAGGGATCAGCCTTTAGGATGGGAGATTGGCCATTGGACTCGTAGATTTGTTTTAGGGCGTAGGGCCGACCCTCAACCATACCCGATCGGATCTCGGTTTTGCCCATATTTTAATTAATGCAACTATTTTCATTAAAAAATTTAGGCATGCAATATATTGCTTCAAAAGGATTAATCCATTGTGATTTGGCTGCCAGAAACGTTTTGCTATGCGGAAGTTTTGTGGCAAAAATTTCGAATTTCGGCCAATGTTACTCCCCCGCTATTAATCAACTTTTTCCTACTAAAAACCTGTCACTTAAATGGTTAGCTCCAGAAGTTCTAACAGATCAAATTTTCTCAGAAAAGTCTGATGTTTGGTCATTTGGGATTGTGGTGTTTGAAACGTTTTCATTCGGAAAAATACCATATGAAACATTGAATGACGGTGAACTGCTAGAGTTTTTACAGTCCGGCCAACGTTTGGATTGTCCAGAAAAGCTCACTGAACCACTAAGTACGACTATGTTTTCTTGTTGGCATACGGATCCGGAACAAAGACCAACTTTCGAAGAACTTGAAGAACAGTTTTATAAATATATTGAGCAGAGTTCACAAGTTTACGAACACCTTTACACAGGGTGTGTTTAACACGGGAATACTTCTTCAAAATCGTGTTTTTGAAGCGAAAAATGACAACCTTCGCTTCCAAAATACAATTTTCTCTAAATCAGGGAAGCATTTTCACGCTTCGGCGATGCGCGCAATCGATTTCTCGCATGATTTTAACCCTAAAAATGATCTTTTTAGAAAAAATTTTTTGTCTTGGATTAGCCCATAAATGTCAGCCCTCCCTTTAAAGGGGGGGGGGGTAACATTTAGAGACTAATCTCTGAAAAATTTTTTGCCAAAACAGCATATATAGGGATAAAATCATGCGAAAACTCGACTGCGCGCATTCCCGAAACGTGAAAATGCTTCCTTGACCCTGATTCAGGGAGATAAGAGTGTGTATTGAAGCGAAAATTCAACATGTATTAATTTACCCTGAATCAGGGCCAGGGAAGCGTTTTCAAGCTTCGAAAATGCGTGCAATTGATCCCCCGCATGAAATTATCCCCATAAATATGATTTTGAAGGAGAATATAGGGGCCATATTATTTAAGCATATCCTGTAGTTGAATAACTGTTTTACAATGCTGCTATTTATTTTAAACACGGAGAAGGCCGATTGTAACCCAAATGGTTTTTGAATCAGAATTTTTTGCAGAATTAGATGTTCGAAAAAATTTTTTGAAAAAAGTTGGTTTCAAAAATTGACAAACTATTTATTGAGACTTAATCGAATAGTAAAAAAAATTTTTGTCCTTCATAGTTCAGTGATAATACGCCTTACTTTAGCTTTAAAAGGCCAAGGGTTCGATTCCCCGATCGAAATAATTTTTTGCCTTTATTAAAATCGACTTTTTATCAAAAATTTTTGACGCCATTGTATATAGCACAAAATTATGGTTCAAAAAACTGATCGGTTACAATCGGCTTTCCCCGTGTTAATAAAGATAATGTTGAGCTAATTTTTTTGTACAAACATCTTTAGAGATATTCTTAAAACTCAAAACATTCTCAATACAAATTTTTTGGCTCATAAAACTCATCAAACATCAATATTATCAATGAGATGTTAGAAAAGCACTTAAACCTCTTTTATGACAGTGATGTTTTAATCTTCTTTAGTAAGACGTTGGTTACACCCTAATTCTTCGAAAATTCGTTAAATAATCACAAAATTTCCCTAGATGTTTGTGTTAGAAAAGGAAATGATGTGTTAGAAAAGCTCTTAAACTTCTTTTTAAAATGACTATGTTTAATTTTCTTTAGTAAAACGAAAACGTTGATATGATGTACAAAATAAATTTATTCGTTAAATAAGCAACAAAAATTGTTCTAGAAGTTAATGTCGTATAGACGTACCAAATGCACTTAAAGAAAAATCGAATTGGAAAAAAGTAAAAAATGGGGTTGCGTAAAAAAATATTTGTGTAAAAAAGGGGTTGTGTATTGGCACAAAAATCTGAATCAGTTTCGAAAGAAGAGAACAATTCGGATTCTTCATGAATGAAAATATAGTGAGGAAACAAATCTGCATCGAAAAAAGTTTTTCTAGAAGCCGATGTACGACTAAAATTTTTTAGTACTTGAAGAGTGATATAACTTATTTTACAAAAAATATAAAAATAAAAATTTTTATACAGGGTGATTAAAGGGGGTATAAATTATGGACTATTTCATGAAAAAAAAATTTTCTAAAATGATCATTTTTAGGGATAATTCTATGCGGGAAATCGATTGTGCGCACTCCTGAATTGTGAAAACGCTTCCTTGACCCTGATTCAGGGAAGGAATCGGTGTATTGAAGTGAAAATCAATTTAAATACGTACCCTTCCCTGAATCAGGGTCACGGAAGCGTTTTCACTGTTCGGGAATGCGCGCAATCGATTCCCCACATAGAAAAATCTAATAAGAATTGACGGTTTTCTCATAAAATCCGAAAATGTTTGATTTACACTTCAATACACCGATTCCTTTCCTGAATTACGGTCAAGGAAGCGTTTTCACAATTTGGGAGTGCGCGCAATCGATTTCCCGCATAGAATTACCCCTAAAAATGATTATTTTAGAAAAAAAATTTTCATGAAATAGTCCATAATTTATATCCCCTCTTAAAAAAGAGAATGTTTTGTGACGCTCTCGTTTCCTTCAGAAACGCTAAAAAACGTTATTTTTTATGTTCTGAGGGCTCTATCTCTTTGGGGAAGCCGTATGGGCAGATAATTCCAAAAAATTTAGTAATAAACTCGGGTATGAGGAATATTTTTAGCTATGTTTGGGCAATTTTTGAGTGTTACACATCGGTTGTGTTACTAGTTAGATAGGGTCGTAATGTTCCTTAAAATTGCGTGAAGTCTTAAGAAATGTCAATCATTTTGCGAAGGTTCTCCAATTTTAATCAATTTTCAGTCATTTTGTGAAGGAGTTTCCAATTAAAAATGTCCTATTCTCATATTTTTTTGACAAAAATTTTCAATTTTTCTCTCTACAAGATATGTAGCTATGTCATTTTTTGAAATTTTTTTATCAGATGACTTTTGAAAATATTCAAAAAATGCCATATCTTGGCGAGGAAAAATTTTTACGCCCTAATTCTTTTATTTTTCCCATTAATTACCATGTATAATCTAGGGTTTTTGAAAGTTTCACCAATTTTTTAAATTTTAAGACCAATCTCTGTAAGAGTCAACGACCATACACAATACTCGTCTGGTCTTTTTTTAGTCCCCAATTTTGAGCATTGGCTATTTAGGCACGACATGATGGGTCTGCATGAACGCATTCGACATGACTAAAATAAAAACGTACAAGCGCAACCTTTTTTGCTTTATCTCTAAAAATGGCTTCTGGTTTTTATAGCCTTTTTTATCGAAAAAATAAAAAACTTTCCACTCATTTCATTATCATTTATAAAGCTTTTTACATAGGGTGTTAATCATTTATAAAGCTTTTTTTACATAGGCCTAATGCAAACAGAAATTGGATATGTTATACAAAACAAGTGTACTCATAATCAAAAAAAAACCTTGATAAAATTTGTTTGTAAAATCCTTTATAAAATGTGTTCGAGATATGGCCTCTTAAACAAACACAAAGTGTTTGTTTAAGAGGCCATATCTCAAAAATTTCACACTAGGAGTGGTGGTAGGAAAAAAGTATCGGCACAAACTTGAAGCCTAGTTTATTTTTAAGTACCTAGTGAGTGATTAACAAAAACACATTAGTTAGGGCCCGTGCCTTTATACTTGTGGAGAAATTGATTGGATATACTTGACCAAAATCGGCATCTGGATCATTTTAGTGTTTTTATCATAGCTTTTTTTAGTAATTCGTGTTCCACAATTTAAAGCACGTTTTTATTGCCCATCATTCCCCTTTCTAACGATACCTCAACTATGCCCAAAGCCTTTGTAGTTGTCGGGAAAAGTGATCATCTTTCCAAACTTAGCGATTTTTTACCCCCTCAAAAAATCACTTTTTGAGCTCTAGTTCAAAATTTTCTTTTAATGCAGGTATCGATCCACATATAAAAAAACTAGAGTTCATGCCTAACATCTCTGACCAAGTCCCATTTCAAAACCGAGAAGCTAAAAATGTAAAAATCGCTAACAAAGTGGAGCATGCGCTTAAAACTAAGGGGGGACCCCATGGATGGGGTCCCCCCTTTGAGACAAGAATTCAATTTTTGCGCTATTTTCAAAAATTCGTCAAAATCGAATTTAGATTTGTTCGAGCGATAGCATTTTGAATAGATGGGAATTTAAGAAGTTTTTTGCAAAAAAAATTATCAAAACATCTTTTATCTTTTCTGAGATATGGCCATTTGAATTTCACATGTTTTAGTGAAAAATCCATAAATAGAGCATGGTGGACTTTTTTTTGCTAAAACATGTAAAATTCAAATGGCCATATCTCAGAAAGGATAAAAGATTTTTCGATAGTTTTTTTTGTAAAAAATTTCTCACAAGTAAACATTCGCTACTTTTTTTAAAATGTTTTTCAAATATGGCTTAAAAAATCTCTAAAATCGAGTACATTAAAATAAAACTAAAATTAGATGCCACGCGTTTACCGTTGTGGAGATATTTGAGGGCAGAGTTGGCAATTTTTACCACTTTTTAACTTAAGAAAAGTTTTTTTATCCGTGAAAAAACACTGTAGCCGAGTGGCTAGGTGGTAGGACTTTTATTTTATCGTCGCGGGTTCGATCTCCACAAGGGTCAAAAAAATTTTTCCCTGCCGAATTTTTTACAAATCAATATTTCTATGCCGAATACTTATCGATTTGTTTATTTAATATGTTGGCGTTGAATTTTTATTTTTTATTCGAAAAATTCGCCAAAAATCGAAAAATTCGTCAAATTGATGAATTTTTCAATTTTGAAGAATTTTTCGAATAAAAAATAAAAATTCAACGCCAACATATTAAATAAACAAATCGATAAGTATTCGGCATAGAAATATTGGTATGCAAAAAAATTCGGCAGGGCAAAATCTTTTCGATTATTGTGGGGATCGAACCCGCGACCGCAAAATCGAAGTCCTACCGCCTAGCCACTCGGCTACAGTGTTTTTTCACGAATAAAAAAACTTTTCTTAAATTAAAAAGTGGTAAAAATTGCCAATTTTGCCATCAAATATCTCCACAACGGTAAACACGTGGTATCTAATTTTTGTTTTATTTTAATGCACTCGATTTTAGAGATTTTTTAAGCCATATTTGAAAATTTTTTTAAAAAACAAGTAGCGAATATTTATTTGTCAGATTCCCATCTATTCAAAATGCTATCGCTCGAAAAAATCTGAGCTAAATTCGATCTTTGGCGAATTTTTGAAAATAGCGCAAAAAAGTGAATTTTTGTCTCAACTTCAAGTGGCCATATCTCGGAGAGGACAATTATTTGTTAATAATTTATTTTTATGCGAAAGCTAATGACGTTAACTTTCAAATGAGTGGTCGTTCGAAGAAATTCGAGGAAAAGAAATCCGAGGAGAAGAAATCCGAGGATAACTCGATTTATGCTAATTTTTTTTAAAAGGCACTAAAGCCTAAGCTGTTGTCCCCAGTCCTATTAACAATCCTGAAAATTAAAAATTGAGTAATTTTATTTAAAAAATTGATCCAATAACGAAATTTTTTGTTGAAACTTTGATATTTTTATAATAAAATTTTTGAAAAAATGTCTTACTATATAAAATTCCTTCGTAACAATATTATTTTTTAGGGCAGGTGCCAGTTGGTGACATCTCTACCAAGGCTTAGGCCTAGGTTTAGGCCTAGACTTAGGCTTAGGCCTAGACTTAGGTCTAAGTCTAGGCTTAGGCTTAAAACTATGCTTAGGCCTAGGTTTAGACCTAAGCCTTGGTAGAGATCTTATGTTACCAACTGGCAATGTCACCAACTGGCAATGTCGCCAACTGCCATCTGCCCATTTTTTATGGGTCTTTATAAAAAAAATATCAGAGGGTAATTAAATTTTAGAGACATTTTGCTTTACTATTTTTGAACTTGATTTTAATAAAAAGCTATTATTAAATCCCAAAATTGCGTCAATGTTGTCTCGGAAACCATAGATTTTTCATGCCATCTTTACATGCGATTAACATGAGTTTTATTGCCTATTCTTCTACCACGGCGGACCAAAACGTGTCCAAAAATGGGAACATTTTTGGAAATTTGTTTGACAAAAAATTTTCTTTTCAGAAACGTAGAACTCGAGTTGAAAAATGTTGTAAAAAAGAAATTATCCAATTTTATAAAGTTTTCATCGAGTTATGCAGTTTTTCGATAAGTGGATTTTTATGCGTCTAA
>OZJO01008188.1:0-20138 GCA_900406225.1 Acrobeloides nanus
TTAAACCCATTTTTATGATTTTTTCATGGTTTTTTGGGTATCATGCGTATTTCCGTTCGCCGCCAAGCAAATAAAAAGCTTTTCCGATGAAACCTTTTTTATTTGCAAGAGCAATAGTAGATCTAAAAAGTTACCTGGCGGATTTTTTCTAAAAATTTTTTTCGAATTTCTACGGTACTTTGAAAATGGTATATTTTCATGCTTTTTCATGGTTTGGGTGTCATGGTATTTTCCTTCGCCGCCAAGCAAATAAAAAGCTTTTTCAATGAAACCTTTTTTATTTGCAAGAGCAATATTGGATCTAATAAGTTACAGAGCGATTTTTTGTCGGTACCAGCACTTATCCGACCATTTTGGGCCAACTTTGTCATTATCTGCGATTTTAGGTCGGCACTGGCACATATTGATCGTCATTTATCATTGACTTTAGACTGGCAATTTTGTTATAAAAATAAGTTTTTTCTCTTTGATAAGTTCGAAATAAATAAAAATTTCAATGTGTCTCACTTTTCTATCGAACTTATCAAAGAGAAAAAAATTATATTTGTTAAGTTCACTAAATTTTTCAAATAATTTATAAAAAAAATTTTTATAAAAATTTAATTATAAACCAAAAATTATAAATTTTTAGACACAACCATAAAAACATATAAATAATTTAGCTTCATTCTAAAAAGCATTTATAAATATATATACTTTGTTTTTCATAATCAACAACCTAAGAAAGTATTTTATATATATAGTTAGTTTAAAAAATTTTACCTTGATTATAATCGTCATTTTTCGCTCGTTTTTGATGAAATTTTTTTTCAGTAGTAAGCAAGAATGTATGACGAATACGATCCAATCAGTCTTTTTGAGCGTCACTCATGTNGGAATGTCTCAAATCGCTCGGATTCGTGATTTTACCGCGAGCCCTCTTCTCCCTCCAGATCGCGTTTTTGCAAAATTGAAATTTACAAGAAGGGTTAATAGGAAAATTGCCCTCTGGGTATACATAATCTTCAAAGTACCGTAGAAAATTGAAAAAATTTTTTAGAAAAAATCTGATCTGAAAAAATTTTGATTTACTTGGCGGCGAACGGAAATACTTATGGTACCCTAACCATGAAAAAGCATGAAAATACACCATTTTCAAAGTGCCGTAGAAATTCGAAAAAAATTTTTAGAAAAAATCCGCCCGGTAACTTTTTAGATCTACTATTGCTCTTGCAAATAAAAAAGGTTTCATCGGAAAAGCTTTTTATTTGCTTGGCGGCGAAGGAAAATACCATGACACCCAAACCATGAAAAAGCATGAAAATACACCATTTGCAAAGTGCCGTAGAAATTCGAAAAAAAATTTTAGAAAAAATCCGCCCGGTAACTTTTTAGATCTACTATTGCTCTTGCAAATAAAAAAGGTTTCATCGGAAAAGCTTTTTATTTGCTTGGCGGCGAACGGAAATACGCATGATACCCAAAAAACCATGAAAAAATCATAAAAATGGGTTTAAAAAATAAAGTCAAACGATATACCCTTCAGTTTTATTTTATAAATTTAGCCTGACGATAGGGCTAATAAATAAAAAAACCCGAAGGAAAAAGAATTTAAAATAAATTTTTTAGAGTGGTTTGAATGCACATGCCTTTGGTCTAAAAAGAGCCCATGAGCTAAAAGAGTAAAATGGCTATTTCTCATCTATAGCAAAAGAATCGCAAAATGTCGTAGTAGAATTTTTTTATGTACTCACTATAACTAAAAACTTCCCCACTATAAAAAATTCCGGGTCGCACTTTTTGAAAATTGTTCCTCTCATTTGAACGCTTTCCAGAGACCGTGTCTTAAATTCCTTCAAAAATGCTAATTTTAAAAATAAATTTGCTGAAAAAAGTAAAAAATATACTAAAAAAGTTGAAAAAAACGAGGAAACGATGTAAAAAACTAGGATTTACAACTTCTTATTGTGAAAAAATGAAGAAGCTAATTAAGATCTCTAGATGATCTAGTGGTTATGATGTTAGACTAGTGCAATGAAGGTCACAGGTTCGAATCCCACCCTGACTTTTTCTTTTTACCAAAATTTAAAAAAAATCATAAATCCTTCCAGGATGGCCATTCCCCCACTCTTATTAGTAAAATGGAGTATATTCGTGCACTACACATCATGCCCTACACGAATGCATTCCGATGCAGTTATTTTTGGAGAGATCTGTAGAAACTTTTAATAAAATCTAAGTCAATCAAACAATATCCATTCTATCAATTTCTTCAACTCTTTGTTATTCTTCTCCCAGCTATATCTGACTTCATCTTCTTTCACCTCTGAGACATCCAATCCCCTATGTTTCGCCCAGAAATACAAATACGGCTTGTTTTCGACGCAGAGCATGTTTTCTTTAGTCAATTGAATGGGAGAATTTATTTCTTGGAAGTGATTTTCGATGACGTTGTATGAGACGTCATTGTTAGCATTGGTAAATATGAAAATGACTTTGGCTGAGGTCTGGCTTTGGATTTGGGTTAAAAGACGAAGGGAATCTTCGACAGCATTGGTTTTTCGTGTAATGCTAGGATCAAGGCAGTAAAAGATGTAGTCGATTTGAGGGTAATCCTGAAATTTGAAGTAGAAGAGCCCATATTGTGGAAATTATTCTTAAAATACTTTTCCGAATGCAATAAAATAGCCTATGTCTAAAGCCTAAGTTAAGCCTAAAGCCTAGAGCTAAGCTTAAATCCTAATGTAATGCCGAGCATTCTAGAGAGCCATCCGAAGAGAATGTTACTACTAGGTAAAATCTTTTGGCCTCAAGCGAGGTTTGAACCAGCCTTGAGAGGCGCCTGAGACAAGCCCAATACCGCCTAACCATGGGACCCTTGAGTAACCGCTCTAAGTTCTACTCTAGTCGTAACGCTAAGGCCTAAGCTTAAGTCTAACGCCATCAAAAGCCTACTTACCTTAACAATTCCCCCAAAAACTTCCACATCCTTCTCCACACTCCCACTTCCATTAATCCCAGGAGTATCAATAAATTTCACCACTCTGCCCAACACTTCCATTTCACATTCTTTCGCCTTTTCCGTTTTCGTATAAGACTTATGCGGCAATTTATCTATCCGATCTCCAATTTCAAAGTACAAATTGTTTAGATTGAACGTCCCGGGGATCAAAAACTTCGGCGGTGACGAATTTAACGCATCTTCAAAAGAGTTTTCAAAAGTGATGTTGTGACAGAACGCGTTGATAAACGTGGTCTTGCCAATATGTCGATCGCCATATAGCAAGATAACATGTTCGTTTTTTTGCTTGGTGGAGAAGGAATCCGATTGATGGAAATTATTAAGACTAAACATGCGGACTTAGAAAGTTGTTATAGTTTTTTTTCAAACTTACGGTGGACTAGATGAGGGCACAATCACTGGAGTTGAGGAAACTATCACTTGAGTTTTAGAATCAACGAGAGTAGCACCAGAGGATTTTACATGCTGTTCGAGTTCATTTGGTGGCGTCTAAATTTTTTAAAGAAATTTCAACATTCGTACGAGTAGAGACTATCTCACTTTTATTGAACTATTCCTCGTCTTTTGGGGAGGAAAAATTTTCGATTTCTTTTTGCTCCCGATTCGTTTTAGATCATTAGGCTCTGACACTATGTTTGAACCAGGAGAAGATGATATAGGATTTGCATCAAAAGTTGTAGAACCATAAGATGTCTTAATAGGTTTTAATGGAGTTATCTAAAGTACGCTTATTAAAAAATTCTGAAAAAGAAGATGCAAAAAGACCCACGTTTAGCTTTGGTTTCTGGCACGCCGGCCAGAGTTGGTTCTCCAATTACTTGGAGCGAGCCTTATACACTAAGTGCTGTCACCAACCAGCTAACAAGCAATGATCACCTAGTGCAACACCCCTATAGGAAAAAGCTTGGAGGTGTTTTTGAGTTTAGGTCATAAGAATAAAAACGGCTTATGATCTGGATCCAAACAGGAGGAAAAATTTTGAGCTACGGGCCTCACAAGTAGTGATAGAAAACCGACCCGACCCGACCCGAACCCGACCCGGTGACCCGCCTATTTTTGCTCAAAAAACCCGAAAATTTGACCCGGACCTTCTAACCCGACCCGCTGACCCGACCCGTGACCCGAACCCTGACCCGACCCGACCCGATACACCAATTTATATAGAAAAAATAATGATTGATTGTGACATTTTTATATTTTTATTGTTCATAGTGAAGTTTTCAGGCTTTAGGAACGCGAAATCCAGAATCCTCGCATAAAATTACTCCCTAGGGGGTCATTTCCATTTGAAAAAAAGAAAATTCTTTTCTTCGAAACAAATTCACGTTAAGTGGTACTATTCAGGTTTACTAGCTCCAGAATTTTAGACTTGGTGAAAAAAAGCGTCTCAAATTTGTTAATCAAGTCTTTTCTTGAAGCCATCTAAAGACCGGCACTGAATCTAACCACATGTGTTTATAGGGCAGAAAAAGTCATACCCTAATTTTCAAAATATAACTAGTTTTTACCATTAAAAGCTTTTTCCATAATTCTTTTTTTATTTTGTCGGGCAAGAATAGACTTAAACAAATATGCCATTTTTTCTTTTAAAGCTTTAAGAAAAATTTTTTTGGGTCTTAAAGGGGGGGGGTATAAATTATGGACTTTTTGAAAAATTTTTTCTAAAATGATCATTTTTAGGGGTAATTTTATGGAGAAATCGATTGTGCGCACTCCCAAAATGTGAAAACGCTCCCTTGACCCTGATTCAGGGAAAGGATACATAGTTACGTAAATAAATTGATTTTCGCTTCAATACACCGATTTTTCCCTGAACCAGGGTCAAGGATGTGTTTTCACATTTTGGGAGTGCGCGCAATCGATTTTCTGCATAAAATTACCCATGAAAGTTGATCATTTTAGAAAAAAATTTTTTCATGAAATAGTCCATAATTTATACTTCCCTTTAAGTGATTTTTTCAGCCTTTTTTTCACTTAAAGGGGGGGGGGTAACAATCATGACTGCATCTCGAAAAAAATTTTTTTTCGAGATGCAGTCACGATTGTTACCCCCCCTTTAAGATCCCATAAAAATTTTTCTAAGAGCTTTAAAAGAAAAAAAGACATATATTTTTAGGTCTATTCTTGCCCGACAAAATAAAAAAATAATTATGGAAAAGATTTTAATGGTAAAAACTAGTTACATTTGGAAATTATACAGGGTGGCGCAAAAAGTGTACTTTTTTGGGACTCGGAAATTTCTTTCTTTAAAAATGACCCCTATAGGAGTAATTTTATGCGGGGAATCGATTGCGCGCATTCTCGAAGCGTGAAAACGCTTCCCTGACCCTGATTCAGGGAAAAATGGGTTTTTGAAGCGAAAAGTGTCTTTTTTCACATTTCGCAACAAATACGAAAAAAAGATAATTTTCGCTTCAAAAACCCAATTTTTCCCTGAATCATGGTTCGCATGGAAAAACCCCCATTAAGGCATTTTTCTTGTCGGGGTTAGGTTTTTTCTGGTTTTGAACACACATGCTAACGACGAAGAAGATGATTCTGATGAAGAATCTGACTCACCGAATTGGCAAGAAATAGGAAAAGAAGTCTCAAAAACGGTCTCTAAATAATTTGTTAAATTTTGAAATTATTTGTTAAAGCATATGTATTTAATAAGTAAAGTGTTTTTTGCTTTGATTATGTTGTTTTTACTTCAAATATTGACCCGACCCGACCCGAGAAAAGTCCCTGACCCGATCCGACCCGAACCCGACCCGCCTCTTGGTGACCCGGCCTGACCCGACCCGACAGAACCCTGTAACCCGACCCGAATTTCTATCACTACTCACAAGGTTTTTACCCGCATTTTTTCGTTTTAAGGCCACATCTCTGTCATTTTAAATCCATTTGAACTGATTTTTGTTTTGCTAAATTCCTGAGATCACGACGAACAACTTTGTAGAACATCACTTTTTGTGAAAACTTTTGCGTTATGGGGAAAAATCCTCTTGAAAATATTGTTTCCTTTATTGCTTGAGTATTTCTTGGGTAATGATATATGATAAGTTATGATCAGAAGTAAGTTATGATATATCATTACCCAAGAAATACTCAAGTAATAAAGGAAACAATATTTTCAAAAGAATTTTTCTCCATCACGCAAAGGTTTTCACAAAAAGTGATGTTCTATAAAGTTGTTCGTCGTGATCTCAGGAATTTAGCAAAACAAAAATCAGTTCAAATGGATTTAAAATGACAGAGATGTGGCCTTAAAACGAAAAAATGCGGGTAAAAACCTTGTGAGGCCCGTAGCTCAAAATTTTTCCTCCTGTTTGGATCCAGATCATAAGCCGTTTTTATTCTTATGACCCAAACTCAAAAACACCTCCAAGCTTTTTCCATAGGGGTGTTGCACTAGGTAATCATTCCTTGTAAACCCCTCTCGATGCCCTCCGTCCACTCTGTCTGCAAGACATCGTTCTCAAGTAGACAATCCAGCTACTCTCAAGGGACGAAACGGCACCAATCATAGGCCCCTTTTGGTCGAAAGGTAACTTACTTCTAGTTGATTCTTCATGTTTTGATCATCCTGCCTTTGATGTATAGTTAATTTTGAAGAGTGTGGTACAAGATCGTCATTAAATGTTATTGAGCCGATTGAGGGAGAAATTTTTGGCGTTATCGCGTTCTCAGGTTCATAGATTTCAGCAGGAAAAGTTGTAATTTGACGTGATTGACTTGTGATTGTCGATGCTTGAGGTGAATTTGGCTAAAATTTTGTAAATTTGCCTAGAGATATATGAGTACTTGATCATGAGGCCTCGCACTGGATCGAGCTTGAAGATCGCCTTCTTTATTTCTCGGTACTTCACCAAAAGTTAGAGTAGTTGATTCAGTTTTAGCCGACCTGCCGTCAAGAAGAGGTGCCTAAAATCGCATCTTTGTCCCTAATTTGATCTGATTGCTGATGTTTGACTTGATTCCTTGGTTAAATCTTATTCACCTGATGATCTAGGTCAATTGATTGATTGTCTAACTCGGAATCACTGAGATTTTCATGTTGGTTTGAGGTCAAAGATGCTAGTCTAACTATATCGAACATGCTTTCAGTTATGCTTTTTAGCATGAGAGCTGTTTCGTTTACTAATTGTATTTGTTTTGAGCTATTTTCTGCTATTGCAGTTAAACATACCGAGAGATCTGGCCTATTGTATACCAGAACTTCCTAAAAAATTGGTTGATTGTTCACATAAAATCTAAGAGACTAATGGCGCCAATTGGAGGCATTCTTACAATTCTTGTTAGAACCGGGAGACCGAGCGCCTTCGGCGCCCAAGGGATCGTCCAAATTTTTTTTGTTGCGTTTTTCGGTTCAATTTTTTTCGAATTTTTTCAATTTTTCGAATTTTTTCAATTTCTATCCAATTTTTGGAGCTAGTTCCCCTAAGCATGACATTTAACGTGAAGAAAAAATCGGAAAAATTTTTTCTCTAATTAACTCATCAAAGCGTTTTTCACATTAGATTTTGAAAACGATTTATTTCATATGAGTAAAGATAACAAACAAACAAGGAAATGTCTAAAATTTATGGCTGGCAAGGATAAAAAGTGGCAACTTGGCTCCAGAAGTTGAAAAATACCATATTTCTTTGTCCAAAACGCTCTCGCCAATTAAATTCGATGAGTCTTGAAGATCGTTTAATGTCATTTTATAAGCTTAAAAAGCATGCTTTTGGAATAGGAAACGCAAAAAAACACTTTGATGAGTGATTTAGAGAAAAAATTTTTCCGATTTTTTCTTCACGTCAAATGTCATGCTTAGGGGAACTAGCTCCCAATTTTTCGTTTTTTTTCTTCAAAAATGAACATTTATTGAAAAAGATCGAACCTGCGCCTTTCCTACTGCAAAACTAACGTTTACCAACTGCGCTATGAAGTCAACATATTTTAGTTTCTGACCTAATACCTAAGCTGAAAAGGCAAAAATGAAGAATTGAATTTTTAATTTTTTCCAGAGGGGTACCCCCATGATTTTGGTGTCGTTTTTCTTCTCTCACCGAGCTCTTTTCAAAAATCTAAGTCGTCACGGGATTGGACTTAAGGTTATTAAATTCGGTGACACAAACAGACAGACATTTCTCATTTAAAGGACCAATGCAACAGAAAAATCGATTTTTTGAAATATGTCATTCATGTAGAACTACGTTCACTGATCATTTTTTATTTTTACACAATAGGGCGTAGACCTCATTTTCATGGAGAAAAATTGCAAAAAAGTGAGGTGACTGGGGACAATTAAAATTCGATAAATCATAACGAAATTGAAGACAATTGTATTATATGTTCTCTGTATAGTTTGTTTCAAAAAGAGATATATTAGAAACTTCCCAACCCCAGTTATGAGCGATTCCGTCCGATCTGGCAAGTTAAGCAACGTGGGCCCACTGGTTCGATCCCCGATGGTGATTTTTGAGAATTTAAAACAGGTTCCGCGATAGAATCGAGCTTTGAGACGAAAGGCATGGCACAAAAAATTTTTTATCGCTGAACGAAAATTCAGGTGGATATTCTGATAGAACTCACCGAGTTATGCAACTTTAGTTCTGGGCTCCCGATCCGGCGATCTTTCCCCTTGGCACTATGGCCCCTAGAAGTTGGTGGAAAAGGCCAAATTTTTACCAAACTTGGATCGGCTCTAAGTCATTAAGTCTTTTAGCTTTTGACAAACAGTCTTTTGAATTTTGTAGCTGGAGATTGGGGCTCCATTTTATGCCAAGACTACCTTGGCCCCAGACACTCACATAATTTTATACTTGGCCAAATATCCAAAAATACCCCAAAAATTGACCCCCTCTCGCGGAGTCAATGTACCCAAAGTACCCTTAAACATTCAGACCACAACTCGAAACTTTCCAGAAAGATAGCTCTATATATGGGGAACGTTTATGCAAAAAATCAAAAAAATTGAAGGACCCTTAAAAATAGTTTCATCGGTTTGAAGTTCGGCTATCCGGCTCTACTCGAAATCTAGAATAGCGAAATTTGTCATAATTTATATATATTCGGAAAATTCATGAAAAATGGAGCATTTTTTGTTTTTACAGTAAATTCTGAATCGTTACCGTTGTCGAGATAATCGCGTTTGAAGTTGGCTATTTTTTGGAACTGGTTTAGAATTTGAATTCCCGCCAAAACCCTGATTTTCAATTTTGGCGGGAATTCAAATTCTAAACGAATTCCAAAAAATGGCAAACTTCAAATGCGATTATCTCGACAACGGTAACGATTCAGAATTTACTGTAAAAACAAAAAATGCTCCATTTTTCATGAATTTTCCGAATATATATAAATTATGACAAATTTCGCTATTCTAGATTTCGAGTAGAGCCGGATAGCCGAACTTCAAACCGATGAAACTATTTTTAAGGGTCCTTCAATTTTTTTGATTTTTTGCATAAACGTTCCCCATATATAGAGCTATCTTTCTGGAAAGTTTCGAGTTGTGGTCTGAATGTTTAAGGGGTACTTTGGGTACTTTGACTCCGCGAGAGGGGGTCAATTTTTGGGGTATTTTTGGATATTTGGCCAAGTATAAAATTATGTGAGTGTCTGGGGCCAAGGTAGTCTTGGCATAAAATGGAGCCCCAATCTCCAGCTACAAAATTCAAAAGACTGTTTGTCAAAAGCTAAAAGACTTAATGACTTAGAGCCGATTCAAGTTTGGTAAAAATTTGGCCTCTCCCACCAACTTCTAGGGGCCATAGCGCCAAGGGGAAAGATCGCCGGATCGGGAGCCCAGAACTAAAGTTGCATAACTCGGTGAGTTCTATCAGAATATCCACCTGAATTTTCGTTCAGCGATAAAAAATTTTTTGTGACATCCGAAGCTCGGTTCTCTCGCGGAACGTGTTTTAAACAAATTTTTTATCAGACCCCCTAAATCCGACCTCCTAGAATTTTTGCCTATTTTTATTTTCCTTGAAAAAATTTTTCTGGCCTGTAAATTGACTTTAAAATATCATTTAAAAATAAAATCTTGAATTATGATAATTCTATCATAATTTGTAATCTCATTCAATAGTATTTTATATATTTTTTAAAGTCAATTTACAGGCCAGAAAAATTTTCTCAAGGAAAATAAAAATAGGCAAAAATTCTAGGAGGTCGAATTTAGGGGGTCTGATAAAAATTTTTTTAAATTCTCAAAAATCACCCTCGGGGATCGAACCAGCGGGCCCATGTTGCTTAACTTGCTAGATCGGACGGAATCGCTCATAACTGGAGTTGGGAAGTTTTGTAGTATATCTCTTTTTGAAACAAACTATAGAGCATTGGTAAAGCGCTGGGTATTTGCTTCAGAGGTGGTGGGTTCGATTATCCCCGGGGACAGTTTCTTGTTGCACTCCAGTCACCTCACTTTTTTGCAATTTTTCTCCATGAAAATGGGGTTTACGCCCTATGGCGTAAAAATAAAAAATGATCAGCGAATGCAGTTCTACATGATAGGCTTATTTTCAGAAAATCGATTTTTCTGTTGCACTGATCCTTTAATATTAAAAGATGAAAAATCTTACCCGAACTTCTTTGACAAATTCACATTTAACTAGCTTTGATTTAAGCTCGGCAATGCTTTGATTGTGATACAACGATTTATTTCTATAAGACACATTTTTAAAGACTGCGCCATCAAGTTTGCGCTCCCAACCAAACTTCCTTGCCTCCTCTTTGGCCTTTTCTACAAGCTCATAAACTTCCTCAATATTTAAAAGCGCAGCTTTATTCAAAGTGACAGTGATTTTCTCGCATTTTTTCGAAGATTGTATATTGCGGAAGTCATTTCTTTCATATAAGATGATTTCCACATCGATTTCTTCACACTTGGGCCGGAAACAACGTAGAATATTACCCATTTTTAATAAGTTTGAATAAGGTAATGCAGCTGAAAATTTATCGATTTACAAGCGCTTTTGTGCTGGTAATTTTGATTCTGTTTATTATCAGTTATGAAGGAGCGTGTAGTGAAGGAAATGTATGGGACAGTTATGTTATTTGGATAGAAATAAAGTCATGCAAAAGGCTTATCAGTTATTAGATAGAATTTGCTTAGATAATCACAAAATAAAAAAATGAGGGGCTTTATAATCTTAAATATAAATTTGTCAAAAAATTTTTGCCTCTTATGCGTCTCCCAAGTCCATAAATGAACAAGGAGGGGAACAAGCCACCTTGAGGCTATATAGTGTCGACCAAAAAAAGGTCGACGCCCATTTATATTATTTAAAAAAATGTTATATAGCTTTTATTGGATAAGTATTTACGGCTAACAAATGCTCTAATTCTATCATTTTTCATCCGTTTTCGATGAAATTTTTTTTCAGTAGTGGGTAAGAGTGTATGCTGAATACGATCCAATCGGTCTTTTTGAGTGAAACTCATATTTTCGTGTCAATATCCAGACTTTTTCAAAAAATCGGGGTTTTTTATACCCCTAAAATGGCTTAAAAATTTGTATTTCCTGAACCAGGATTAGAGAAATTTTTTAATGACTCGAAAATGCGCGCAATCGATTCCTCGACTAGAAAAACTCTAATAGGGTGGAAATTTTCATCAAAAATCGACTTCTATAACCAAATATCGACATTTTAAAATTCATTTGCAGCATTGAAAAACACTAATTTTTTTGAAAAAGTCTGTATGTTGACGAGAAAACATGAGTTTCGCTCAAAAAGACCGATTAGATCGTATTCAGCATACACTCTTACCCACTACTGAAAAAAATTTCATCGAAAACGGATGAAAAATGATGAAATTAGAGCATTGTTTTGAGCCACAAATACTTATTGATCAACCCAATATGCTTTGGGTTATATCCCGAGGCTCGGCTATATAATCTTGAGACTTGGAATCAAAGTCTCAACTCAGCTTTGCCACTCCGAGGCTATATGAATCCTTAACTTTTGGCTCGATGCTAGCTACATGAGAGGTAGGGACAGTCCCCCCTCCCCCCGTTGGTAATGTATGCCCAAGTCTGAGTAACTGGTCAATATCTCCAAAATGGCCTATATCTTGAAAAAAAACTAAAAAATCCTTGTTCTTTATTTTTATGCGTTTTTCTTTCTTGATCTATGATTTTTCGCTGTTGATTTATTAATTCTCTTGCACAAAAACAACAATTAGTAAATCCATGTCTTGCTGTGGGATGATCAAATGATCATTCGATTAAATGGCACGACTGAAAAATTGATTAAATTGCACATGATTCATGTCAATGAGATGTTTTATGCTATTAATAACATCAAAACTTTATTTAAAAATGTAAATTCAAGTTTAGACAAAGTTAAGGTTGAAATAAATAAAAATTCAAGAAAAAATATGATTAACCATGTTTTCCAAAGACTTCTTCGACTCTTTCCAATTATACCGAGCATAGTTATGCTCTTCTATTGATACATCTATGCATTTAGCCCAGAAGTAGATATAATGATCGTTGTCAAAGTGAAACACATTGTTTTCCATTTCAATGGTCAAATTGAGCTCTTTGAAATATTCTTTCCATATGGAAAATGTTGCACCTGAAGCAAAATGCGTACTATTTGCATGGGTAAAACAGAAGAGAGGTTTGGCTGACGTTGTCCTTTTTAAATGTAGCAATAGATCGATCATACGATCAGAGTTTCCGGTTTTTCTTGCATTGTCTGGATGGAGCAGGATACAGATGAAGTCTATATTCTTGTAAGCCTAAAAGCACGACAACAATATATTTTCCAAAAAATCTTACTTGGATAATTTCCGCAAAATCTCTTTTCAGTACATCTAGATTTATCAATTCATCAACTCCTGGAGTATCTATGAATCTTAGAGCTTTCTTATCGACTTCAATTTCATAAGCTTGATGTGTTAAAGTCGTAGAATACGGTAATGAGTAACAAAGTTTTCTTGAATCTTCACCAATATCATACGCTGAATTATTCAAATAGAATTTTCCTGGTATTAAATATTTTGGTTTGGTGGAAACTGCTTCATCGAAGTCTCCAAAATCGATGTTATGGGCAAACGCATTTATGAATGTAGTTTTTCCAACTCCTTTTTCACCGAGCATTAAAATGTTATACTCGGTTTTGAAGTTGTCAAATTCGTTTGCTTCAAATGTTAATTCAGGGTTGACAGAAAGGCTAAATTTTTGATTATTTTCGATCTAACAAGGAAATGCGCGGAAGTGTCCAAAAATAAATTTGAAGTTTTTTCAAATTTTTTTCTATAGGCTTTTTGGGCATGGTGGATTGAAAAAAAACGAAAAATTGGATAGAATGTAGAAACTTTACCTTTGTTTTTTTACAAAGGCCTACAAAGTTTCGAATTTTGAGAAATTTTTTTAGAGTTTTTAAAAAAATTTTTTTTAGAAAAATTTAAGCAAAGAAAAGTCGTCAAAAACTAAGTTATATTGGAAAGATTTTGGCATATTTTCTCGGTTTTCGGGGGAGGGGGATGGCGAATCTATTGTTTCAATTTTTGAGTCAATCCGAGCAATTTCCGAAAATTGTTAATTTTTAGTCGAAATCCAGAATAACGTGAGGAATAAAAATTTTCAGAAATTCTCAGATTTACTCACAAATTGAACCAATAGATTCGCCACCCCCAAAAACCTAGGAAATATGCCAAAATCTTTCCAATATAACTTAGTTTTTGACTTTTCTTCGCTCAAAGTTTTTCATGTAGAAACTTTACCTTTGTTTTTACAAAGACCTACAAAGTTTCGAATTTTGAAGAATATTTTTTTATAACCTATGCACTATGCCCAAAAAGCTTATAGAAAAATTTGAAAAAACTTCAATTTTTTTGGGACACTTCCGTGTATTTCCTTATAAGATAAAGTATAAAATACGAAGAAATTGAAATTGATCCAGGAGGACGCCCTGTAATAGTATCTTGTGTTTTTCCATTTTTATCTTCAACGGGGTTAATGTTTGAATCAGATAAGAGGGGGTTATCGATGGGTTTAAACGATGTGCTTCTATTTAATGATTGTATTGAGCCACGATGGCAAGTGTCTTTCTGAAAATTTCTTGCAATAAATCCAATGTCCAAGAACTCTAAATCGTCGAAAGGACACAGAGTCCTGATTTCTAAGAGCCAAGGACCCAGAACCCATTGGGTCCTAGGAAATGGGACCTAACTGGGCAACAAGACCCCCTATCCCGATCTCCCCTAAAGTAATTCGTAATAGGTCCATGTGTCCAAGGACCAGGGTTGTAAACAGGCCCGACGACTAGAACCAGATCAGTCGGGTGCGGAATCGGAACAGAACATGGAACAGCCAATGACCGGAATTTACCGGAACCGGAACTTAAGAAATTTAGAGCCCCCAAAAATTGCCAAATTATGCTCGGTTCAGCTGCATCCCCAAAAAATTCAAGTTTTTTAATGCAAATGCCAAAAATGAAAAAAATGGATAAAAATAAAAAAATGGTAAAAAATTTATCAAAATATGAATTTTTTTGAATAAAATTTCAAATTTTATAAAAAATTTGGCCTAAAAATTAGAGGCGTTCCAGTCACTGTTCCGATCAAATTTTGGTTTTGGGAAGTTGAAGGACTTCCCAAAGCCAAAGGACTCGTCTCCTAGAAGGAAGTGATTGAATTCATTGGATTACGCCCTTTTGAGTCTCAAGTGGCCGCACACCGGAGGTGAGGTCCCTTTTCAATAAAGTTGATTTACATGCTCAGTTTGTTCCTCCTTTTCTGGCAATACAAGATTTATTGTTGCTTGTTCTTTCTCATCACATGAGTTTGAATCCTTCTAGAATTCGCGAATCTATATCTACTTGAAATTACATACCAATTGTTGTTCCGAAATTGCATTGTGATTGCTCTGAGATTGATTAAATTGCTTGTTATTACCATTGTTTTCATGTTTCATTCTATCTCCAGGCTTGTTATCTAACATTTTGAATCCTTTGGCATCGTTATCATCATCGCCTTGCGGCTTTTCTCCTGGTGCTTGTTCTTCTTTATTATCCTTGATTGATTCTTCTTTGCTAGGTTCGTTAGAAGGATCTTTTGTGTCTACTAAATCATTTTTCTTATGCCGTCCTTCGCATCCTGTAGCTTCATTTTTACGATCTTCTGACTGAACATTATCATTTCTATGGACATCGACCTGTTGAGAGGCTTCAACAAGCCCGTTCTCCATCTTAGCATCATGAGTATTTGAAGGATTCGAATGCAAAAGCTGCGATGAAAATTCTTTCAAATCAGCCATAACAGATATTAACGACGAAGCAGTTTCATTAAACAGCTCGAACTGTTTCTTTATTAGCTCAAATTGTAACTTCGCTGCCTCATTTTTTACTTTGGAGCATGCATCGTTTTGCTAAATCAAATTGGTTAAAAACAATTTTGCAAATCTTACTCCCTCAACGACTTTATGAAATTCAAACACATATTTTTGAGAGTCAATATTTTCACTCAAAAGAACACTATATTTTCTATCGTTATACACATATGAAGATTTTATCATAAAACTTCCTTGAAGCTTTTCTCGCCACTCTGGATTCGTTGATAAAATATATGGCACTATTTGACTTATTTTCTTGATATCTTTATTAATCTTTTCTCTGCATAAGGGAAAAGATATTGATTCAGTCAGGGTAGGAATCTCACTGTCTTCATAAAAAATTTCCGATATTTTCTCTAGAGTTGCATCTTTTGTGTGCAATATTATTTTGACGTCGAATCTCTCTTTTTTACTAGAGCCAATTCTAGGGAGCCAATTCATGTCTGCTAAAAGATTTATTAAATGAAATAAACTTTGTTGGAGAAATAGTGAAAAAGAAAACACACAAAATCGATTTGATGACCTAAGCAACTAGTGATAAAAGAGTATAGGAGAAGGGCATCAAATTTCTTCATAATAGCAAAGAAAATGCATAATACCATTTGAGGGCAGCGATGTGCGTATCGGTTTTGTGAAAAACTGAAAGACTGCTAAATTTTGATAAAACTGGATTTTTTAAATCAAATTTTCTAAAAATTTCCGATTTTTGGGTCAGATTTTGTAGAAATTCTCTAAAGCATCTCGAAAATATCATTAATCTTTTCTCTGCATAGGGGAAAAATATTGATTCAGTCAGGGTAGGAATCTCACTGTCTCTATCAAAAATTTCCGATACTTTCTCAAGAGTTGCATCTTTTGTGTGAAATATTATTTCGACTTGAATTTTTTCTTTCCTACTAAAGCCCCCCAGGAAACATTCCTACAAATTAAAAGAAATAAACTTTTTGAAGAAATTGAAATAGAATACTAAAAAATCGATTTAACGACCTAATCAATTAGCGATAAGAGACCACAAAAGAAGAACAATAAATTTCTTCATAATGCCGAGAATGTAGATTTCGATTGAGGAAAAACGACAACAAAAAACGGTCTTCCATCCTCACGTATCAACATAGTATTGTTTGAATCGGGGTAATGATTAAAATTTATGATAACTTTGCTAAAAAATACAATAAAATTAAATTTATTTACAAAAAATATAAGACTATAAAAAATCTAATTAATACAGATCTGATCAATTTCTTGGTTTCGGAGATGAGTTAAATTGGAGTACGTAGTTTTATCGAACGCTTCAAATCTTACGATTTTGGTTAGAGCCGGATAAAAAGGCGTCTGATTGTGAACTTGGGAATACAATCGATATTTTTGCATGTTCTTTACTTTCTGAGTCTGTATTCTCGTGATCTGGAAACACTTTTGAGCTATAATCCAACAATTGAGAAGAAATTTGTTCTAACTTATCCAAGGCGTTGTTTAAGGCTAGAGCGGTGTCAGCAGGTTGCTAAAATTGTATCAGTTTTTCTGGATCCAAGCCTTTATGTTATAGGACACACAAACCCTTTGAGCCTTATGGCTTTTTAGAGAGCCCTATGGCTTTCCAGGAAACCCAAATAGAAACTCTATAGTTTCGCATAGCCCTGGGGATTAGGGCGGTGTCGGAACAGGTCCAACGACCGAAACCGGAATAATCAGATCGGAACCGGAACGGAACAGCCAAAATGACCGGAATTTAGCGGAATTGGGGCCGAAACCAGCTCTGCTGGGGATCCTATAGAGCCATTTGGCTTCCTAGAAAGTCCTATGGAGCCGTATGGCTTTCTAGATAGCCCTACGGAGCCCCAAAGAACCCAATGGAGTCCTCTAGAGCTCTATGTCTTCGATAATCTCAAATCCTTACATCTGCGCCAAATTTCTCGAATTCAAACCAATATTCCTTATCATTCCAAACAATATTTCGATTTAAAACTGCCGGATACCCATTAACAGTTACATCAGTTATAAAACTTCCTTGGAGCTTTTTTTGCCATTCTTTATGCTTCGATAAAAAGTATGGCATTAATTGAGAAACCCTTTTTAGATGTTTATTTTCTTCTTTTGTCACGAAAAACGATATTGATTCAGTCAGGGTAGGAATCTCACTGTCTTTATCAAAAATTTCCGATACTTTCTCGAGAGTTGCATCTTTAGTGTGCAATGTTATTTCGACATGGATTTTCTCTTGTCTACTAGAGCCAATACCAGAAAACCAATTCATGTCTGCTAAAAGATTTATTAAATGAAATCAACTTTGTTGGAAAAATAGTGAAAAAGAAAACACAACAAATCGATTTGATGACCTAAGCAACTAGTGATAAGAGAGTATAGGAAAAGAGCATCAAATTTCTTCATAATAGCAAAAAAATGCAGGCCAGTGATGTTCGGAACCGGTATCGGTTTTGTGAAAAAAAGAAATACTGATAAATTTTGTGAAAAGCTGGATTTTTTTAATGAGATTTTGTAAAAATTCCCTAAAGCATCTCGAAAATATCAAACCAAAAGCGTTGTTTATGTCTTTCTTGTTAGAGCCCCAAGAAAACAGTTCCTCAAAATAAAGATTTATCGGCTGAAATAAACTTTTGTTTGATTGTAATTGTAAATAAAAAAAATTAATCGACTTGAGTAATTAGTGTCCTATCACGAAGTAATTAGTGCTAGGAGACCACAGGAGAAGGACATCAAATTTTTATATAATCTTGGAAGGTATATACTTTCCACGTCTCATGAATCATCATGATTCTAACAATGTAGTGCGTTTCACAAAAGCTGCTGAAAGATAGGAAAAACTACGTGCAACGATATGCCAATGAGAAGCTAAGATTAAACAAATGTGATTCAAAATTAATGAATTTAAATGACATTATACTCTAAATAGCATCTGTTTGTTTGTATGTATGTAACCTGGATTTTGTGGTCGTTGAATTTAAACCACTATGAAATCAGTACCCAGGAGATTTCCGAAAGCGAGAAATTGATTGGAATCGGTACCGCTGCGCATAACCCAAGAGTTAACCCCGATTCATGGAACTGGAATAGGATCGCCTCATATTTCATTGGATATTCTTTTTGCCGGCTCCTTTGAGCGCAGTATTCGCTCGATCCTAGAAACTAAAATTTAAATTATCAGGGGTCTGGCAAATGTCGAATGAATACATATAAAAAAGCATGTTTTCCAAAGACTTCGACTCTTTCCAATTATACCGAGCATAGTTATGCTCTGCTATTGATTCATCTATGAATTTAGCTCAGAAGTAGATATAATGATCGTTGTCAAAATAAAACACATTATCTTCCATTTCAATGTGCAAATTGCCCTATCTGAAAAATTCATATGGAGAACGTAGCACTTCTCTTGAAATTGGCAGATTTTGAATGAGTAAAACAAAAGAAAATTTTGGCTTATGTTGTCTTATGTAAATGAAACAATAGATCTATCATATGATCTACATTTCTAGTTCGTCTTGAAATTTTTGGAAAGAGCAGGATACAGATAAAGTCTATATTCTCGTAAGCCTAAAAGCACGACAACAATATATTTCCCAAAAAAATCGGTACTACTAAACATTAGGGGCCGTAAGTGACGTAAAGATTTTTTCGAAAAAAAATTTTTTTAAATTTTTTTAACAAGTGACTCTTTAGGGGTAATTTTATGCGGGGAATCGATTGCGCGCATTCCCGAACCTTGAAAACGCTTCCTTGACCCTGATTCAGGGAAGGAATCGGTGTATTGAAGCGAAAATCGAAAAATTTTCGGATTTTTATGAGAAAACCGCCGATTCTTACGTTTTTCTAGGCGGGGAATCGATTGCGCGCACTCCTGAACTGTGAAAATGCTTCCTTGACCCTGATTCAGGAAAGGGATCGATGTTTTGAAGCGAAAATCAATTGGTACTACTAAACAAAAGAACCGTAAATGACGTGAGCATTTTTTCGAAAAAAAATTTCTCTTAAAATTTTTTGAAAATCACCCTATTAGGGGTAAAATCATGCGAAAAATCGATTGCACGCATTCCCGAAGCGTGAAAATGCTTCCTTGATCCTGATTCAGGAAAATAGATGTGTGTATTGAAGCGAAAATCGAAAAATTTTAAAATTTCTCCCTCAAAATCATATTTCTGGGGGTAATTTCATGCGGGGAATCGATTGCGCGCATTCCCGAAGCGTGAAAATGCTTCCTTGATCCTGATTCAGGAAAATTAGTACATATTGGATTTTCGGGTACTACTAAACAAGAGCAACCGTAAATGACGTGGGCATTTTTTTGAAAAAAAATTCTCTTAAAATTTTCTGAAAATCACCCTATAGGGGTTTTTCGATGCCCACGTCATTTACGGTTGCTCTTGTTTAGTAGTACCCGAAAATCCAATATGTACTAATTTTCCTGAATCAGGATCAAGGAAGCATTTTCACGCTTCGGGAATGCGCGCAATCGATTCCCCGCATGAAATTACCCCCAGAAATATGATTTTGAGGGAGAAATTTTAAAATTTTTCGATTTTCGCTTCAATACACACATCTATTTTCCTGAATCAGGGTCAAGGAAGCATTTTCACGCTTTGGGAATGCGTGCAATCGATTTTTCGCCCTCATACACTGGTGGACATAAATATAACCTCACCCCAGTATTTTCAGCTAAAATTGCAAAGTTTGAAGTGCCATATCTCGAGTAATTTACATCGAATTTACATGAAATTTTTTAATAAATATTCCTTGCGATTAGATCTTTCAAAATATACTGGGTGTTACTGGGTCAAATGGGGTTTTATGCCTTCAAAATTCAAATGAACT